>VWYN01023495.1:91369-127096 GCA_013400075.1 Hippolais icterina
CTCCTCCTCCTCCTCCTCAGGTTTAATCCAGGCTGACTGAGTCCCTTTGCCTCAGTTTTTCCTCTATAAATATGGATTATGGAGCCAAGCATGGGAATGTATAGGGGCAGCCTTGTGTTGTAGGATGAGATTCAGCCCTGAGCGTGACTTTGCCATAATAAGAAGGGTTAAATATGATATTCAGCCATACAGACCCTGCTATTGAAACACCGTGGGCACTCAGCTACTGCAAGTTTCCAACTCTTTCTCTACCCCTCAAAAAAAAAAAGCCCCCCCAAAAAACCCAACAAAACAAACCAAATCCAAATGCAGGAAGCTATTTTTATTTCACAAAAATCCCTGCAACGTGAAAGAACCACACCAGCCCTCCTGGCTTCCAGGCCCAGGCTCAAAAGCTGAATGTGTTTAAAGCAAAATGGAAAAGGCAGAGCCAGGGAACCCATCCAGAGACTCAGGTTCCTGCAAAAACAGGATCATTCCCAGGACCTGACGCCCAGTGGCTCGAAGAGATCCTACACAACTCCAGCCAGACGGTGAGTCTTATCTGTCATTTAAACCATTTAAACATTTGGATTTTACACCAAAACTTGCCATGGGATGGAAATTCAATTAAAAGACTTGGACTGGGGTTCTCTCCTGGTGTAAATCAGCAAATGGCTACAGTGAAGAGGGGGCAAATTTATCCCAGAAAGGATCAGGTCCCCATGTCTGGTTTAGACTTAAAAGGCCCCATGGAACAAGAGCCCTATGACAAATGTGTGTTCAATACAAAATGGAATTAAAGAGCAGAAAATAAATCATAGATGCTTTCAAGAACTGTCATTCTGCAGCTGTCTGGTTTATGTCCAGAAATTCCCCAGCCTGAATGCTCAGTCTATTAGGAGGGAGGTAAAGGATATTAATAATGCTTTGCACTTTCACAGCACCTTTCAACTGAGGATCTCACAGCTTTGCAAACATTCGCATTCACAGCGCGCCTGGGAAGAAGGTTAAATATAATTTTATTTATTCACAGGCATAAATGCACTTTCTGCAGGCTTTAGGTGCCTTTTCCAGATGCACTGCCTCTCCCAGAAATCAGGCTGTGTGGGACAGGCTTCAGCATTGGTCTCTGTGCCTTTTGAGTCCTGGTCTCCACTTTCTGACCCCAAATCTCCCTCAGCTTCTCCCTTGCCACTCTCTGTGCCCAGCCCTGCAGACAGCCTCTGTCCCCTAGGGAGGTGTGTCCCCTCCCAGCACCTCTGGGGCATATTTAGTCTGAACAGACTGATAGATATTGCTGGGGGCAGATGGACAGACACACAGACTCCCTTCCCAGGAAACCAGCCTGAAAATCCCCAGGTGGATTCCCACACCACGATCCCAAATCCTCGTCAGCCCTTTCAGCCTCAGTGGAGCCCAGTGAGCAAGGCTTTTGGGAGTCTGTGTTTGAGATATGATGTATTAGGGAGCAAACTCTCTCTGATAAGCTTTAAAAGATTCAAAAAAATAATGAAAAGACCCCTGGTGCTTTATAAATCTGAGAGTTTGGGACAGAGGGGAGGGAAGGGGGGGTTTCACTGAACAATGGGCTCACAGTGCCTGTGCTTCCTGAGCTGCTGGGAAGTGCTGACAGCCCCTTCATTCTGCTCCCTCCAGAGGAGCTTTCTCAGTCAGGCCTGAGCCAGGCATCACTTTGTGCTACCAGCCCTGATGAGGCTTTCCGGAAGAGCAACAAGCTTTGGGCCTGCAATATCCACATTTTTTAGGCCTTTATTCTTCTAGAATGGATACAGTGGGGTGGGTCATTTATGGACTAAATGCTCTATGGGCACTATAGGGGAATCTTATTTGGAATGCCACTCATGCTGGCACTACAGACAAGACTGGGAAGGAATGGAGAGCCCAGGAATTTCTGGAGCTGGTACCTTCAAGAAAATTTGGCAGCTGGAGGGTGGGAAGGGGCTTGTCCTAAGCTATAGGGACAGAGCCAGAAAGTCTCAAGAAAGGCAGACACAGGTGTCCTGGGGGATCCAGACTTGTGATGTGGCTAAGTGGTCACTTGGCATCTATTTTGTGGCAACCACTTTATAGGAGGAGAGGGAAAGGAGGGTCAGGTGCCTGGAGAATCCTGTGGATCTCATAGCCCACTTCAGATTTGAAGCCTTCTCCTTCCCCTTCCTCTGATTTGCTTCACTGAAATGTCTAAGGCCAAATCCTGCCTGGAAATACCGGTGCTCCCAATCCAGGTGAGACAGGCCATCCCAGAACAATTCCTCCTGCATTCCATGTTTGGGCCACGGATTCTCCATACGGAACACAGGCTGAGTTTAGCAAGGAGTCCTCCTACTTCAGGAGGAAGAAAGGACCCTGGCCTGGTGGCTGGAATTTAAATTAGCTTCCCTAAATGTGGAAAGCAGACCCAGGTGTCCTGGAGGATGCAGAGCTGTGATTAATCCAAGCAATCCCTTGGGGTCTGTTTTGTGGCAGTTACTTTATAGGGAGAGAGGGGGAGGGACCCCAGGGCCTTTCCTGCCCAGGTGAGGCTGTGAGTGGTGGCACTCCCCCAGTGCCTTAGAAAAGTCCCAACATGGGAACAAACCCCAAACCCCTCTCCTGCTGCAAGCCAAGCACATCAGGCAAGCTCTGCCCAGGTCTGTGTGTCCAGCCCTCACACTGCCTCCTTCACCCTCCTGGAGATCCCATCGAGGAGCTGGGGTGGTGTTCAAAGCCAGCTGGAGACCAGAAACCCAGACTGTGGCTTTCTGCAGGGAGCAGGGAGCCAAAACCACCTCCAGCTCCTCCTAGAAACATCCAATGGACTGGTTTAAATGGTGGCAGCAAACACTTAAACTGTGGAACCCATAAGGTCCCTCCCTGGCTCCGTGGACATGTTCTGTGTGCTCCACACACAGAGAACACCTCCTCCACACACACAGGACATTTCTGACTGCCCCACACACCAACAGGACAGTTCTGACTACCCCCCCCACACAGGGGATGTTTCTGACTGTCCCACACACATGGAGGACATTTCTGACTGCCCCACACACCCACAGGACATTTCTGACTGCCTCCACACACACAATGCAAACCTCTCAGCAGAGAGGAGCTCCAGCTCCTCTCAGCACAAAGCTGTGAAGGCTCTGGGCTCTCACCTGTCTCTAGGTGGGCAGAGAGGTTGGACAGGGACTGGAGCAGGGCACAATCTGAGGACTCCTGTGGCCTTTTCCAATGGCTCTGCCAACCTCCCATCATATTTACTCAGGTCCAGAGACATGTGTGTCACAACTGAGCACACTGAGGCCTCAAAACATCGCAGCATCACTCATCCTGCAAGGAGCTGCTTTTCAACTTACTATCTCTGCTAATTAAAACAATTAATTAACACATGTCATGCTCTTTGTCATTCCTGGCCAATGCTACGGTGGCTATTCCCATTGTTACATGAGACTTCTCAGGCCTTCAGCACCAAACTCTTTCTTTTTTCCTTCAAAACACAAAGTGCTGTTCCTTGAGCTAAGCAACCACCACTCCAGGGGTCAGAGGTGGAAATCAGTAATTCTAAGTCTCTTCACTAAGAGGAAACAACTCACTGAAAGCAGAATTATTTCAAAACTACTTCTATTTTACATTATTAGGCTATTTGATTATTTCACAATTGAAAAATATTATCAAGCTATCTTTCACATCCACCTGGGTGCACTGTTGGACTCGATGAGCTCAGAGACCTTTCCATCCTGAATGATTCTGTGATTCTCTGATGTCTACATTGCTGTTAACCTGTTTCACAGATCCCAAATCCAGACCTGGAATAACACTGGGTTTTGACCTGAAGTCAACTCTAACCAAGTGAAAAGGGACTGACTGCTGGATTTAGGTGAGAAATCTGCTGCAGAGATGGATGTGAAGAACAGATTTAACTTGGGCAGTGTCTGAAAGTAGCTGAGAGCCTGGTTATGAATTACTGCCTTTATAGAAATATAGATTAGAGGGATCAAACATTTCTGATTGAACTCCAGTTCTAAATCAATGATGGATTAAAGCCCTGTGGCTGAAGCCCACTTATTTCCAGAGGCAGACAGCATCTGGATGGTGTAGGAATAGAACGAGGATTCAGTATTCCTGTCCCTGGCAGTGTCCAAGGCCAGGCTGGACAGGGCTTGGAGCAACCTGGGCTGGTGAAAGGTGTCCCTGCCCATGGCAAGGGTGCAATGAGATAGGCTTTAAGGTCCTTCCAACTCAATCAATCCTGGGACTCTGTGAGGGGATTTCCTGAGCTGGCCCAGGCAGGGTGTGCTCAGGACAGGTCATTCTGCTTTGAGCCCTGCCCCTGGTCAGAGCCGGGGTGCAGGGAAGGAGCTCCAGAGCCCCAGCTCTGCTCCCCACTCAGACTCGGAGTCACTCCCTGCCTGCTCCGAGCCAGAGGCTACAGCCCCCAGTGGTGCCTGTGGCTGGAAAAACATCCCTGAGCCATGCAGCGCTGCCACTTCCTGAGCCACGTCTGCCTCACCCCATGCAAGCCTCACAAAGACACATTATGAAGAAAAGGAGGAAGTAATGAGAAGATTTTTTTTTTCCTTGTTGTTGCTTTTTTTAATATCAGCAGCAGAAATCCCAAAGCACAGTGCGCAGAGACTGAAGAATGTGTCCTGAGAATCCCTCCCAGAGCCAGCTTGGAAAAGCAGACGCTCTGCAGCCAGCAGAGATGTTCCTGAGCTATGCAGGGCTGCAGCCATAGCCAAGGCACAGCTGCACATCTCTGCACACCTACAGAACCACCTATACACACCCAGCAGCGGGCAGGAATGTGCCCACAGCACTGCGTGGATTTTACCCCCGGCACAGGGCATAAAACCAAACCATTAACAGGCCTGGAGGTGGCTCTTGCTGAAAAACGCACAAATGCAGAAGTAAAAACCACCCAAACCTCATATTCATGGAGAAAAAGGCCACGCACACATGAGAGAAAAGGGAAGACACACATGCACAGCCATGGCAGTTTTACAGCTTTTAAGTCATCATCAGGAAAAAAATTTACTCTTGTTTTAGGAAACAGCCCAAGCACTTCCAAGGCTTTGGGAGGGAGGGCCTGGCACCCCATCGAAAGTGTGACCGTCCCCCAGCACAAAAACACTCCTTGCACTGCACCCCAGGCAAAACAATAATGGCTCTTTTGCTGGGGGAAAAGGAAGGATAATGGTTACTTAGAAAGTGCTCCAGACAAGCTGTCAGGTTGAATTCAGAGAACTGGAGTCTACTCTGGGACAGCGCTGGCTCGGGGTGATCCCTTGTGAGTTGGGTTTCCTGCCTGCTACAGCTTAAAGACAACGATTCTTTGTTTCCAGTTTTTCTGGTGAAAAAACACACGCCTGCCTCCGAAGAGGGTCAGGGAGAAAGCAGACAAAACACTAACTCTGGAATTTCAAAGGAAAACAATTAAAAAAAAAGAAAGTATAAAAAGCAAAATCCGAGCGCGCTGGCTACTGTCTCCCCTGAACTCATAAATCCCTGCTTGGCCACACAGCCAAAATGAAAGGAGACCTAAAAAGCCTCCCCTTTTTCTGCTGCCGAGCTAAAAATGGGATATTTCATCACCAGGCACACAAATATCATCGTGAAATGTTTTAGCAAGTACAGACAATTAGGAGGGCACAAAGCTGCAGCTGCTTTTCCTCTGCCACAACTAAAGCTGGAGAGTTTAAAGCCTTTGCCGTGAAAAGGGGCTGCACTGACACACTCAGAGAAGAGTTTATTAAATGTGTTCAATATTTTTCACTACAACCTTTTAGATCTGAAAAATGGCCTTCCCAGGAGAAGGGTTTTATGCAGGAATTTGAGAGTGCTTTCCTGTGGGAACTGTGCTTATGCAACCACATTCCCTGCGGCTCTGCTCTTCTCTCCAGTACCCCAAAATCTGAGCCTGTAGCCCCAAACAAGTGGGAGAAAAGAGTTTTGAGGAGTTCCTATCAGTTTAAAGGGAACAGAGGTTGCAGCCCTGATGGTGAGAAAAGCAGCTGCACAGACTCATATTTTGTGAGGTACCAGGGGAATTGGAGTGAGAGAGACTTTAATTGATGCTCCAACACCAGGAAAATTTCCTAGGGCTTCACAACGAGTGTTGGTACAAAGCCCCAGGAAATCACCCTGGATTTCAGAGTTCACTGATTTATCTTCTTAAATTTGCCAACAGCCCCACCAAACACACAAACACACACCTTGTACACAAACATCCTCATTGTTCACACAAGGACTTCTATAATGTGAACATAAACATGAGATAGCCACAGAATAAACCCTTAAAATTCCTCCCTCCATTGCTGTTCATGCATTCACATAGAGATTTCTTCCCTCTTCGAAAGGATATCACATCCCTTTTTCTTGTGCTCTGCAGGAGTTTGGGTTGGATTTCTGAGACTTTGGGCTGGTTTGTCACTGTTTTCAACCAAATCTGGAAGGCTCAGGAAGGATCCCATCCCTCTCTGCAACTTCCTGACAGGAGCCAGGTGGGGGTTGGGATTTCTTCCAGGAACAACTACAGGACAAGAGGAAACTCACTCAGGCTGTGCCAGGGGAGGCTCAGGTTGGAATTTCTCCATGGAAAGGGTTGTTAAACACTGGAAGGGGCTGCCCAGGGAGGTTTGGAGTCCCCATTCCTTGAGGTGTCCAAGGACCACCTGGAGGTGGCACTCAGTGCTCTGGGCTGGGTGACAATCCCCATTAGTCACAGGTTGGACTCGAGGGTCTGGGAGGGCTTTTCCAATTTAAATGATTCTGGGATTCTAGGATTCTGTTGTCTTGGGCTGAGCCCGACCTGTGCTGGATGCAGCTTTTGAACCAAGATCCTGCATGACCTGGAGACAAACAGCCCCAGGAACCCCTCTGGTTAATTCTCACCTGTGATGCTGAGCCTTCCTTCACACCCTCTGCCACCCCTCTGCACAAACACCACTTCCCTAGGACCAGCATGTATTGGAAAGCACCACCCATCCCAGCCCAGGCATTCCCACAGGTTGCATGGACACAGGAAGCTTCACACATCCACATACCAGGATTCTGCCTCACTGGGAGCCCCCAGCTCTGCCCTGGGTTCAGCTCCTGCACAGCATTTTGCTCGTGTATTAAACACATGAATTACACAGACTCTGACACACTAAAAACTTTAAAACTGTGCTGGAGAGAGGCCAGAGAGCTCAGAGCCCTTTGGGAACACGGCCCTTTGGCCTCCCCATGTTGTTGTACGTGAATACTCTTTCCATTTCCCCACGGAAACTTGCTCAAATGACACCATTCTGCAGGAGAGCAGTTTAAACTCTCCCTGGACTGGGGCAGATCTGTGGGCTCAGATTCTTGGCCCTGTCTCCAGTACCCATAGCAGATCACTCATTGCTCCAAACAGTCCCAGAAAATGACCCAGACCATCTCTGCAGTGGGAGGGGGACACAGCTCTTTCCATTCAGCCATGAGAGCAGCCTCGTTTCATTTCCCAGAAAATTGCTCTCCAGCCAAAAAATACTGGTGATTTTCATTAAAGCAATTTACTCTTCAGAGGCAGCTGAAGAAAATTTGTCCCCGTGATGCTCAGTCCCATCCTTTGGAGTGCTTATGAGGCTGGGAAGGGGCAAAGCTGAGGCTGCAGGAGTCCTTGGAACAGGACAAGGGTTCTACCTGTCTGCTGTGAGAACACTCAGCTGCCCCTGGCCCCAGCTGTGGGACTTATAGGATCTGCTGTAAAGATTCCCAAGATTTCTGCTGCAGAGATCTGAACTTTAGCTCCCCTAAAGCAGAGCTGCAGCTCCTTCTGTTTGCAGAGCTGGCACTGCAGGGAGTGAAAGGGCTGAAAACAGAAGGGGAAAGGGGAGTCAAGTCTGCAGCTGCAGCCAGGGCAGCTCTGCCTGCAGAGCCAGGGCACCAAACCCAGCCCTGGGATGGCACTGGGACAAGGGCCAGGCTCCCTGTGCTCCTGGGGACATCATCCTGGGGGAGGGAGCAGAGCCATGTGCTGCATCTGGAACATCTGCAGCTGTCTGTGCTGCAGCTGCACTTTTTTTTTTTGATGTGTGGGTTCTTTTTTCTCAGCCATGGATAGAGCATGTTGTGTAAAGCACAGTGTAAATGTATGCAAAAGGCTCCTGTCTCTCCCTGGAATCTGCACAAGCAGGTTATTTGCACTAGTTATGTAGAAAAATTACAGGAGGAATGAAGAAAATGGTATTTTTTTTCTATCTTTGGCATGTTTGGTACTATTTCATCACCTGCTTTTGAATCCTCAAGGGAAGGTGGTTAGAAAAACTTGTCTGTTTTTATTCACATGCACAGAGAGGAGAAATATTTACAGGATTGGAAGATTTCATATGCATTGACATGAAGAAAACTGTTTAATCTTTTGAGAAGTTAAATAGTTGTAAAAAACCCATAATTTTTAACCTGGAATTCCCTTTCCAAAACAATATAATCTTTTGGAATGAGAATATCGTCTTGAAGTGAGCCCGTTAAAAAGGAAACAAGGAAAACCCTGTTTCCTAAGGAAAAACAGACTGAGGAATTCCAAGTCCAGTTTTATGAGCATCATGAGTTTCTGCTGTGCTATTGGATGAGCCACTTCATTCTGCTCCCCCAGTTCCTTATCTGCCAGCCTGTCGTGTTCTCCTGTCTCTTTTCCTGACATCTTATCTCAGCAGTAACCTCAGTCAGCTGCAGTGGGTTGGAGTGGGGCAGTTTATGCTACACCAACATCCAATGTGGAAGGAATGACGGAATTTATGCCTTATAGGAAGAAATGGGGGAGGAATAGATGGGATTTCAACATTTCTATGTAATTCTTAATTTTTATTTGCCTCTCCCCTGGGTGTGCTTGGTCCTTTATTGACACATGATGAAAGTTCCATGTGAAGCTGAGGGCTCCATGCTGACAGCAGTGAACCCAGAGCTCTGTCAGCTGCACTGCAGAGACACTCTTGAGGCCACTAAAAATGCAGGGGGAGGGACACTTTCCCCTCAAATTTCTTTCAGCCTGAGTGACTCAAGGCCCTAGTCACAAAGTGTTTAAAAATTCAGAGGAGTGCAGTTCTACAGAGAGATTTTCTTTTAAGGGGGGGAAAAAAATCAGACGTTTCTTCGCTTTTTTTTAGCAACTGCCTGGCCTGAGACAGAATGAGCAGCGGTTTGGGTGTAAGGGGAAATTGTGAAGGAGCACAGGTCCCTACTTTATTCACATAGCAAAAAAAAGAAAGAGTGTGCTATCATAGCACATTAGAAAGATATTGTAGGCACTAAGAGTACAGAAAACAAATTGCTTGCAAAAGTAGAAGATGTGAAAGGAAATTAGAACATAAGAGCAAGCCCAGCTCGGATGAACTTTAACTAGATAATTGTTAATGTCAAAACAGGAGTCAGAGCAAAGCCTGAGTGGCTCTGTCCCTGTACTGCCCCTGTTTTACCAACTGATGCTGCCTCAGAGGAGAGAACAGTGTGCCAGGGGGCTCAAGCAGGCATTTACGTGCTGGAGGAAGCAGCCCTGATCTCGTGTCCAGGTCCGAGGCAGGTGTTGGGGATGAAAAGCAAGGAGAAAGGAGGGCTCTGTGGGCAGCACAGAAAGGAGGCAGTCAGACCCACCAGGCAAGAGCTGGTTAAATGTGGGGTCTGTTTGCTGCAGCCCCTAAGTGGAATGGAAGGTTTTGTCTCCCAGCTGCTTTAATAAAAGACCTTCTGCCTTTCCCTACTGTTCTTTTAAATCCAAACTTGTGGCTCATCCATGAAGCCACATTCTCCTCAAGAGCAGAGAGGTGTTTGTGCCTCACAGTTCATGTGTGACAGTGGGAACTGGCACAGGGACAGCCTGGCTCCAGGTTGGGTGGGCAGGAGATTTCACCCCTTCCTAGAAACTTCTCAAAGGAGGAGCTGAACAGAGCCCAGGGAACAACCCCAATGTTCCTGCAGTAGCACAAAGGGAAAGGAAAACCCCATTTAAGGCTTCTGTCCCTCCACACTGGATCATAGACTCTACACAGGAGTTACAGAGCACAGAACAGATTTTTGCTCTTTATCATCCTACTTGGCCTTCATCAATTCAACCTCCCTATGCAGGTAAGGGATGAGCTTCATCCTGTCCCTGCCGATGGCCATGCACCAGAACCAGATGATCCTTAAGGTCCCTTCCAACCCAAACCATTCTAGGACTCTGTGATCACACCCATCACACCAATGCTCACAACTTTATCCTGACTGAGAGTCCAGTTTGTCAATACAAATAAGAACAAGGAGCAGGGCTGGAGTTGCAGAGGAAAACCTGAAACACCTAACTGAAGGACACACAAACAACTCCAAAGCCTTAAGGAGCCTCAAGAGGGTTATTAACTTTTCAACTTCAAGGTTTCTAAGCTATAGCTATATGGTCAGAATTTCTACTAGATTTAAAAAAAAAAAAAAGTGTTATTTGAAATAAAAAAGAAAATCAAGCTATTCAAAAATGAAAATGTCAAAAAGATACATTTGGTCTTCCTTGCTGGTTGAAATGAGCTACAGATCCACGGATGGGTTTGGAGTACCCGAGTGGCCTTTACAACAGTGAAATTTATTGTGAGAAGATTTTATCCTTTCAAATGTGAACTCAGAGAGAATCACTGTCTCAGGCCTTGCTGTCTGTGTGAAATTCCAAACTGTTCACATCAGGAACAGAAAACGTGCCATCAGTTCACCAGCTCAGCAAAACACGAGTATGACAGTGACACATTTGATGCCATGGCACTGGCTGGACAAGCAGAGATGGCATTTCCAGCCTGGGTGGGGCTGCACAGTGAGAATTATTCCTTTTTAACTGTGCTGTGAATGCAGAGCAGAGCAGAACATTTTCATGCCAAGGATATTATTAACAAGGTCTACTTTTAACCCAATCAAACCCAGGACATTTATATGCAAAACACTGACCTTCTTTGGTGGCAAGACGTGAGGAATCTGTGTGGGATGGAGTGTTGTAGACCAGCAGTGAGCTACCTGCAAGGCAAAGAAAAGGAGTTAGAGCAGTCTGGGCACACTGCCACAAGGAACCATGAGGGCAGGTAGGAAATGTTGTTAATGGCATGAAAACCCCCTAATTTTGCTGCTAATTAGGCACACATTTTCTGTGGAATTCATCTAAAAGCTTGGTAGCTGCAGGTCACACGTGCTGCTGTTTCCTCACTTGCGAAAAATAAAGATATTTGTCTCCTTCACTGAGTGCCTTGATGTCCCCCACTGAAAACTGATCTTAAAGGGTGAGGTTGTACAAGTACAGAATCTATCTCAGCACAGCCTCCAGGAATGCCTGTGGCACAGAGTGTGTGACAGGATAAGGAAGAAGCTTTTCTCTCTCTGGCTGTGATAGAGAAATTTCCTGTTTGAGGAACAGGCAGGAGAAAAGAAAGAAAAGACACAAATTGCACAGTCAGGACTTGGCCATTTTTAGAGTGTCACATGCTTGGTTTGGGGCCAGCAGCTGCACAGCTCTCGCTGGGATCCCAGCATCTCCCGTGCTCTGGGGAATTTGGGTGCAGCTCCCTTGGTTCAGAGAGGCCTTTCTGTCCAGCCCTCCGTGACACACAAGTGCAGCACCAAAAGAACCCATCGGGAGGGTCTCTGTTCCCTGCAGTCTGTGGGGGAAATGTTCCTTTCTAAGCATTTCCCTCTGGTTCTCCTGCAACCTCTCCTGGAAATGGAGGAGGAGATCCTGGGAGTTCAGGGAAGTCAGTATGAAATACACATTTCATGGCTGTCTGGTTAAAGTGCTCACATCGTCCCCTGGGCTCACCTTCCCTTGGAGCAGCTTGTGCTGGGTCAGTGACACTCCTGACAAGGCAGAGGGTCCTGTTTGTCCTGATGGTGTGGCTGGAGCAGCAGCAATCCTGCCCTGAGAGTGCTTTTACAGCTCTCCAGATCCTCTCAATAAATGGGATCCTGCCCCTGAGCATCCCCAGACCCCTCAGCAGGGCAGGAACACCTCTCTGCAGGTACTGCAGCACCAGCTGAGCAGGATCTTGTGGCTGAGCCCTGCAGTCCCACCTTCCTCTTGAGCACATGATCCCAAATGACCTCAGCTGCCCCTCAGAATGCACAGAGTGTCTCTCTTTCCTCTGGGAGCTGAGATTTAGGCAGTTCTCTGCAAGATTTGAGAGCTATTGCAGGTGCTGGATCCTGCTGGCTCTCTGCCTTCTGCTGAGTGGATTTCTGTCCTTCCCCAAACGCAAAGCCAGAGACTGCACAAGCCAGCAAGGACACAGGGGCAGGAGGTGTTGGGGAACAAAGCTGCTCCCAGGGAGGGGAGGATGGATGGTACCAGGTGCTGCAAGTCAGGGGATGTTTCCAAAGCCCAGGATGGATGGGGAACGAGGAGGTAAAGAGTTCAGAGGGATCCCAAGGGCACCCTGGCTCTGAAAGCTGCCAATAGCCCAAGGGATTGGCTGAAATATTTAGAGAGATTGGCTGCTGGAGGACTTGAAACAATTCTGTCCATCTAACTCATGTTTTCATCAGATGGTTTCTGGCTTTGGCATTTCTTTCTTGAATATCTGTGGGGAAACTCCTGTCCACCACTCTCTCCTTTAAGGTTATTTAAAGCAATCCTGAGTGCAACGCCCAGCCCAGCTTCCCTCTGCCAGACAGGGAAGTGCTGGGGAATTCAGAAACGTGGTTTTCTATGACCAAATGGACTGCAAATGAGTGGCTGGGACAGTGGGGGTGGGGTGATGAATAGCACTGAGCTAGCAGGGTCAACCTATAGCTACTTTAGGGTAAAAAATGCAGCCCAAGCCACTGGAAAGGACCGGCGTCTCCCCCGGTTTAATTGCTCAAAGTTCTCACCTTTGCCCGGCAGTCTGAGGTTTCTGGTGGGAACACCACAGAGAGGGAAATGTGTTTCCTATTAAGGGTTTCAATGGAGGAGGGAAAGGGAGAAAGGCAGAGACCCAGATCAGGACAGAGGAAAGCAGACAGACAGACAGATGCAAGCCAGGCTGCTCCTCCCTCTCTCCTTCAGGGGCAGAGCTTTGGCTGTGATGAATTTTCATTTTTGGTCCTATTCCCCCTCCCTGGGTCAGCGACACCGTGGATGGATCAGCTCTCTCTGGAATGGTTAGTGCAGTGAGGGCTGTTCTCCCATAATTAATGTTTAAACATGCTATCTTATGGCACCCCCCACTCTTCCTTTTATTTCCCTTACATTCGTTACAAAAGGATGGACTGAAAACCAGGAGAGGTTTTTTTCCCATAAACCCTTCCCTCTCACAAGGCAGCTCATCCTTCAGAGGGGAAGGAACACCTTGGTTCCACAGTCTCAGGGTCTATTTAATTTGAAAGTCGTTTTACCCTCACCTTCTCCAGGTGCTGTGGCCCTCCCTGCACGGCTCCTGCTGGGATCCAGGTCCTGCTGCACTCGGCAGGATGGTTTTGTTGGGCACAAACACATGGTTCAAAACCACTGAGCAGTTTTCTGCTTCTCACCACTGCCTCATTCTCTCCTCTTCAGGCTCTTCTCCTTTGTGCACACCCCACACCCTGGCCCCCACCACCAGGGAGGGAAAGGATGGAGGTGGCAACTCAGCTTCTTTTTATCTCCATCCCAAACACAGCATGGATGCATCCAAAACTCCTTTCCCCCTGCCCAACAGCTGCCTGGAGAGGATTCACCAGGCAGAATGAGAAAGCTCAGTCTGGAGCCCCAAGGTGTGTGGGGATGGACAAAAAGAAGGCAAATCAAGGCATGGCTTCACCATTTTAAAGAGAGTACTAAAAGAAAAATGCAAAGAAAGATGATTGTTTGAGGAGGTGGATGGAGAGTTCCCTGAAAAAGCCACTGGGTTGTTTTGGGAGCCTCCAAAGGACAGAGAGTGCTACAGGACTGGGCTCTGCACTCTGAAATCTCCTGAGGATCAGAGATGCTGGAATTCCTGCCAGCTTCAATGGCTTGTGGCAACAGGAAACAACTGCACCATTCTGATCCAGGCATAAGCCAAAGACTAAAGGTGCTGTGGGATGAGTTTGGGTTACTCTCGACTGCACTACACAGCTCACCTCGAACCTTCCATATCCAAAACTGAGACTGAGATTTTGCTGAGGTCATGCAGATGTTGCTGGTTTGTTTTTTCAGTCTGGACTCAGATGTGCAAAAATAATGTATTTCATAGGCAGCTTTAAGGAAGGTTTCACCCTGATCAGGAGTGTAAAATGCTGAAAACCTTTTGGGAAACTCATTTTCAAGGGCTTTCCTTGTCAGGTGAGCAGATAGCTCGGAAAGTTCAGATCAGCTTTGTTTCTTGGAAAACAAACCCCAAAGCTGAGGATTCAGGATTCATCACATATCCAGTTTAACATCCCGAGAGCACAAACACCTTAGAGAGCCTGGGCAGAGAAAATCCAGCCTGTAGGTCTGCAATTCCCCCAAATCCTCCTGTGCTCATTGCCATCACCTATTCCCTACCCTAAGCAGGAGCAGAGCTGAATGTCCGTGGAACAAACACCCTTCCAAAAAGGAAAAAATCGTGAAAATAAAATCCCATGTCCCCATGGCACTGAGCTCCAGGCTTGGCACTAAACATCCGCTGGAAGCTGGTCTGGAAAAGCCATCAGCTGCTCTGGAAGGCGTTACGCCATGAGGGAGACACCCAGCACTCCCCAGAGCTGCCTGTCCTTGGGCTGGGAACAGCTGCAGGAAGGAGGAATGCTCTGCCCTGCTCCAGCAGACAGGAGCTGCTCTAATGAGCACGGCACTCACAGCACGTCTGGGGCTCAGCACATACAGATTCATCATCCTAAAGCTGGGGATGGACTGGGATTGAATTCCTGGTGAAAAAAGGAGTGACTAATCTGCCTGAACCCAGCAAAGTTCCTTGGGTTTTGTACCGGCTTAATAGCACAGAAATCACTGCAGGCACTGCCCTGGCAGGACAGGATATTTGGATGATCATTATTGCAGCAGCACTTTAATATTGCAGCTGCAGCAGGGCTCCAGCACTCAGCTGCGGAGGTGTGAGGCACAGTCCCTGCTTCACAGATCCACCATTCCAATGGAGGGGACCAGTGAGAGAGCAGGATGACTGGTGCCACCTTACAGAGAGCAAAATCTCCTAATTTCAGTATTTAAAGGCAAACTGTGACCCAGGGACTGCTGTCCTGAATGCCAGCATGCCTTGGTGCTTCCTTGCTGGACATGGAGACCAGTGTGACCAGACTTCAGTATCCAAGGGTAGGTGGGATCAACAGGAAGTTGCTCCTCAGCAAATGGGCAGCAGCAGATGTGGCCACTGAGCCCAGGTTTTCAGGCTCATGCCATGAGATCAGCAATGCAGTTCCCCTGATGCTGTCTTTGAACAGCCCAAACAATGGGACACAAACACTGGGGATGATCCTGGAGATGCCACCTAGAGAATTCCACTCCTCTGCCAAGCTTTCCAAATTCAGCCTGCTCCTGTGCTTTGAACCCACACGATTCCATCTCTCTGTCAATTCTCAAGCCTTATCAATAAGACCATTCAAGTGTCTCACTTGTGGGTTATCTTGTGGGAATTTAGAAGTGTTTCCGGTTACAAAGTGCCTGATTTCCCCAGCCCCAGGCAGAAGGTTTGGCCAAAGCACTGCTGGCTGCACAAAACTACCTTCCCATTTCCCAGGAAAGTGCATAATTCCACAGGCAAGCCCTTGAAATCTTCCTGTGGACCAGCAGCTCATTGCTGATGAAATAGAATGAAATTTGCCAACGATTTTGGATGGGAAATTATTTTATTGTCCAGTTAGAAGGGACAGAAAGTGTTCAAATCCAACAGTTTGTTTTTTTGTTGTGAATCATTTCCTTGGCTCAACTTCTCAAGAAAAATAGAGGTGGGGTTTCCAGAGGCACCCATCTGTGATCTAAATCCTGTGCCACTGGAATCTGTGAAACTCTCACTGATTTCAGGCAGAGAGAGATCAACTTTGAATAAACACCCTAAATTCTGTATCTCTGCTTCTCTGGCCAGAGGAGACATCTTCAGCTGCCTTGTCATCACAACTGGATTTTCTAGTGGAGAAAATACACTTTTTCCTTTCTCTCTCTGCCCTTCCATCTTGATTTATGGCAGCTTCTGATTTTTGAGTGCTTAAATAATGATGCTCCTATAAAAGCTGTTTCACTTGGAAAAACAGCAGAGCATGTGGGGCCCAGCTCCAGTTCTCTGGCTCATCACAGCACCATTACCCTTAGCACACCTTTGTGGGGAAAGTAAATGCTTTTAGCATCATTTGTAGGTGAAGAGGAGACATTTGGATGCTATGGATGTGATCATGATGCAGAGAAGTCTTGGAAAAGCTGAATTCTAAGGCTCCCAGCATGAGGTGCATATGCCACCCCTAAGGTGATCATTCCTGTTTGGGTGCTGCAATAATGCTTTTCCAGACTGCTCACAGCTCCTGGGTTTGGGGCTTAATAGAGCAAAAAGGGGAATTGGATCCATCCCATACTCAAGTGTGGGACAGAAAGGAGAAATAAAAAGCTTCCACAACCTTTTTCTCTGAGTCCTGGGTCATTTGCACAACACCTGCTACAGAATGTTTACATATGGGGAGTCACTCTTGGGTTTTCAAATCTCTCCAACAAACTTGGGCCTGCAGAAACACAGGAAATCTCCAGCCCTGGCCAGCTATGGGTCCTGTTTATGGGGAGGGCACAGCCCTCTAACTGTAAAGCTATGGAATCATTTGCCTGAGACGAATTAGTTAATGTCAGGTTTAATCTCCATGGCAAATATGTGGGATTTTATCACATAGCCACAGATGTTGTTATCTGTAAGACTTATCTAATCTCCTTCAGAGCCCTGCTCAGTTCTTCAGCTCCCTGATAGTACCAGTAGCTCCATCTGTGTTCATCTGAACTTTCCAATCCAATTTTATTCCTCGTTTCCCTGCTTGTTCTCTGTGCTTGCCTTTCTCTGTTTGTTTCCCTCCCATTGCTGCAGGAAGAGCCCTGGGAGTTCCACACCCAGGGCAGTTCATCCTGGCAGTGTGTTGGGATGGGGCTGGGATGGGCCAGGGCAATACTCACTTTCCCTGAGGTAACTGAGGTGAGACAGCAGAATTTCTGTGTTGTAGGGGGAGGTGGTGCGCAGGAAGTCGTCCTTGTTCATTTTGCAGAGCTCTTTGCCATCCATGTTCTGGAAGATGGTGGTGTCGATCTCCATCAGGCCGTATTCCTTGATAGCCCACTCCAGCCACTGGCGCACGTGCTCCTGGGTCCAGAGGGTGGGATCTGGCAGGAGAGAGCAGAGGATGGGCACACACACACCTCCAGACTCCCTGCAGCCCTGTCAGAACATTAGCTATTGTTTCCACAAGCAGGTATACTGAATTTACTGATCCCACTCTGTCAGGGTGAACAAGCACTGCGCTGGAACGGAACCTGGCATGGTCAGTTCTGGCTGTCCCCCACCTGTCCAAACCTCCTTCCTCTGCTTGGGAACACCACTGGGGACATTTGACTCTTCTCTATCTGTAAAAACAGATAGAACCCTTTGAGAGGGAGTTCCCGTGCCAGCTGTGGCTCTGCAAGGCAGTGCAGTGACATCAGGGCTGTGTGAGTCCCACCATGAGCACTGGGGAGCCCCACAGCTGGCACGAGAGACCCTGAGCATGAGGGTGTTCATGGTCAGCAAAGGGACCCAGAAAATAAAACAAAATAAAATAAATAAAAAATAAAATTTAAAAAAAATGAAATTAAATGAAACAAAACTAAATGAAACAGAACATAATAAAATAAATAAATGAAATGAAATGAAATGAAATGAAATAAAACAAAACAAAATAAAATATAAAATGGTGTTGCTAAAACAGAGCAGCTTGCCCTGGGTATGAGGCAGAGTTATTCACCCTGTGGTAGGAACACAATTCTACCTCCACTTTCCCTGTAAACCCACCCTGCTCTACATGGGCAGGGTGGATTTTGTGCTGTCTGGGCATCCCTGACTGTCAGCAGAGCTCCAGCTGTGGGATCTTTATTGCTGCTGGTGACGTAAGAGATGCTCTGAGCCTGGCTGGAGCTCAGAACCCGTGGAGATGAGTGGCTGCATCAGTGATTAAAAAAAGAAATCAGCTTTTGAATTCTGAGAAGGGCATTAGATCAGAGAGCCCCAGCAAGAGCTGATGCCACAATACCACTTGACAGAGTCATTTTCAGAGCATATCAACATTTTCAGATGTTTCCTGTGCTGCTGCTCCCCAAGTATCCCATTTCCAAGTTTGAGCTGCACATTCTTGTTCTGCTGCAGCTGGAGAGGATTGCAAAGGAGTTTAAACTTTGGAGATGTCTGATGCGTCATTAACAGCTGGTCCAGCTCTGAGACAAACCTCAGACACCTCAGATCCCGGGAAGCTGAGAACATGGATGAGGAACATGCACACGGCTGTGGGGCTGCTCTGGGAAGAACAAGAAATGCCTCTGCCTGGATTTTAGAGGGTATAAAGCAACGCCTCAGCCCAGGGTTGGACATTGTGTGCCCAGGCTGAGGGCATCCCTAGGCACAAAAGGTCAGAAAGTGCCCACTCCTGGGATTCCTGGGCACCTGAGCCTTGCAGTAATGACACCAAAGAGGGAACCGAGACCAAGGGAAATGAAATAATGACTGAAACCTTTCCCCACTGAATCTCCAGAAAACCTGGGCTGCTGAGAGCTGAATTCAGAACACGGAATTTACAACCCCACACCTTTGCACGTCTGCTCTGGGAATGACAGATGGATTTCTTTCAGGTTTTGGTTAATTGAAATTCTGCTTTCTAAGCACTGGCAAAAGGCGGCAAATTTTACAATGCAAGTATTCAAGGGAGGATTCTTTTTTTTTTTTTTAATTGAAAGACTTATTTGTCTTGAGTTTTGAAAACAACCCAACATCTAGAGGGCAGAGTGAATTTATGGCACCCCTTTAAACACTGTAAAAGGCATTGAATGGTGTCTGAAAATCTGCTTTCTTGAAACATGGCTTAGAGCTCGTTATTACTACTATTGTAAGCCTAATGTGACATTATTCTTGCTTATCTTCGCCCTAATGTGCTATAAATCTCTGTTCTGGATTAAATTAAAATATCCAAATGCCTTTCTTGGATGACTTGGCCCTCCTCTCCTGCAGCCAGGGATCTGGGATGATGTTCATTATTGTCTTCCAAAGTCTGATAAATCTCTGCTCTTTCACAAGTATCTCAAGGGTTTGATTTGTGGATGGTCATAGGTGGGGGAGAAAGTGGGCTTTTCTCCACTTTCCTTCAAAGAGGAGATTCCAAACCTTCTCTCCACTGGGGGCACTGAGAATAATTTCCCCTATTCCAACCATGCTAAATTTCAGCTCGTCCTTGGTTTTTTTAAGCATACAAGAAAAATACTCCCCCTGGAACATCTTTAATAACACAGGGACTGGTTGGTGCCAGCTCTACCTTTCCAGGCAGGGTGACACTGGACATGATTCTGCTGCTGTGCCCAAGCAGCTCAGCCATCAGCTGATCATCTCAAACATCTGCTCGAATGGGACTTAGAGATTTGCCATCAACCTTTTATTGGCTTCTCCTCACCACATTCAGTTCAAGCTTTTCCTTTTCATCCTAAATGCCAAACAAATGCTTGGGAATTGTCATCTGTTCGTGGTCAAGCCACAGTCAGAGAAAGGAGCTGAATTCCACGAGTGCATTTCCCTCTGCCAGCACTGTGTCTGCCTGGGCTGGCTCCAGCTCTTCCTGCCCTGGTGAAACTCTCAGAGCCAGGGCAAGTTCTGGAATGTGCACTGGGCCAGCACTTGGCTCCTTTGCTGGAAAGTTCCTGGCCCTGGCTGTTTGTATGGATGTTGTTTATAAACTTCACAGGGAAAGAGCTCCTCACTCCAGGTTCAGGCTTCACCCATTCCCCCCACAGCAGCTCTCACCCCTGAGTGTCCAAATGCATGCTGCCAACTCCAGGCAGCAGATGTGGATACCAAACACAAACAAATCTGGACAGGAATGTTTCTGTGCTACAATTTTTGGAAGGATAACACAGTTCCTGCAAAATGTAATTTTTCTGGGTTTCTACTTCTAACAAAAAATGGAAACAAAATAGCTCATTTTGAATCAATCAGTATGACTTGAAAGTGCAGCTGGATCCTGAGAGTACCAGGGGAGTTATAGCTTGGGTCCACTTCATTCCTCTTTGATTATCCCCTGCATGTCCCAGGAAGCAGATTCTCCTCTAACACGACAGGAGATGGATTTGGTTCAGCACACCAAAGCAACGCTTCATTCCAGGAAAAAAATTAAAAAGAAAAGAAAAAAAAGAAAATAAAAAGCGCCAATTATCAGCTGCCTATACTGATTCAGATCATGCACTGGGATATGGGAATTCCCACGAGCCAGAAACTCTGATGCTTTCCTTATTTTTTGTGTGGTTTGTAAGAGAGAAAATTCCTCTGGGAGCAGATAAACAAACTAAACAAAAAACTCTTCCAAGCAGAGCAAGGAAAGCAGCCCCAGAGTGTGGTGGTACCTGCAGGGACGATGACTCTCCTCTCATTGGTGGTCATGTTGGGGGGAGGCCCGTTCTTCTCATCCATGTAGGTGCTGTAGCTCATGGGGTTGGACTCAGTCCCTGCTCCCACCAGTTTCCCACACTTGTTCACGCTGCAGTCCACGGGGGACTCCCTGAAAGGCAAAGGGAAAGCCAGGTCACCATCACTGCCCCTTCCATCCCTGCAGTACAGGAGGGGGCTGGCTCACAGGCACAGGCGCAAGGTGGGACGTGCAGGGAGTTCCCGTCCATGGGAGAGGCCATTCCTGATGTGTTCTGGCTGTCATAAGGGGGGCTCTGGGGCACAAGTCACACAGGGGGTCTCTGATAATGCAGCCAGGTGGAGTCTCCAAGGGAACGACTTCCAGACAAGGCAGTGGCTCTGAAATACTGACATGCCCAAACCGGGTAAGGAGCCAGTGCCTACTACACCAGTCTGGGTTGTACCCCACTCCCTCATCCCTGGCTGCTCAGTGCATTCCAGCAATCCTGCAGGCAGGCTGGCTGCTCCTGGGAGCCCCTGTTGGGCTGTTCCATCCTCTGTGGTGCTAAAACACCCCTTGTGTTGCAGTTGAGCCTGGCAGTGGCACACAGGTGCTCTGCTCACCTGCCCTGAGGTGTTTCTGCAGAGCTCACAGGGACACAGGAACAGCCCTTTCACAGCATTAACAAAGAACCCAAAACACCCACCCAAAGGGACAGGGCAGTCCCCAGAGAACAGCCAATGGCAGCACAGAGTCTGATTTATACAGGGCTAAACGGGATGGAGCTTGTCTGTTCTTGGAGCCTGCCAGGAGCATATGGATAACGCTCAGGGACATGGTGGGACTGCTGGGGTGTCCTGTGCAGGTACATGAGTTGGACTCAGTGATCCTTATGGGCCCCTTCCAACACAGCCTGTTCAATTATTCTATTGTTCAAATATTCAATTATTCTATTGTTCAATTATTCTATTATTCTCTGATTAATAGTGCCACAGTTCACTACCTGATGAGGAAATCTGGGAATCTCAGATGCTCAAGGCATGAGTCAGGAACTTCAGGCCCCAGTACCAGGTCTGAAAAGGGCTCTGGCCCCAGTTTAACTCCTGAGGTGCTGGAGTGATGAAGAGGGGACATCCAGCAGATCAGGTGGCACCGTGCTAAGGCCTGGCCTACTGCAGACCCTTGGGAAGACTCTGAGAGAACTGTGGGCTCCAAAGCCCAGAGAAGGAGCAGGGATTGTGCTTTTCTCCAGCTGCAGGAGCAGCTCCTACCTTTAGTCCCTTCAAACCCCAGCCCCGAGCCTGCCAGGCACACACAGCACATCCCATCCCAAGGGACTTTCAGGAAGTGCACATCATTGTCCTCACCTTTCCAAGGGGGGAATTAGTGCACAAGCTCTGCACAGAGAAAACCCAGGCTTTAATCCCAGAGCCATTTCCAGCGCAGTTTAGGCCATGCTTTGATCCCAGAGTGTCCTCCTACTCTGCCAGAAGCCAAGAGCTTTGGGAGGGAACCATTCCCCACAGGGTAACAACAGTGACAGTGCACAAATCCCACCCTCCGAGCTCAGCTGGCGAAAATTCCAAGCAGGACACTAAACAAATTTGTCTCTTAACCTGGACTGGGGGAGAGGAAGAAGTGCCTGAAATTCAGTTATCATGGCCGGGAGATAAATGCTCCACTGAGATATTCCAAGGCAGACGGTAATTTTTTCCTCATGTCTGAAGAAGGGAATGTTGCTTGAAAATGGAAATAAGATGTATAACTTACACATGTTCAAATTTAAGGGTTTACTATTTCGCCTACTGTTTTTCCAGGCAGGGAACCAAAATCTGCCTTCAGAGAGGCAACTGCTGAAGGCTTAATGTCCTCGAGGCAGCTGGGGAGAGGCTGAGGAGCTGCAAGGACACGGGGATTTCACAGGGTGAATCAGCAGAGCTGATTCCCTGTGGGAGTGCTCCTGTCAGGCGTGAAAGACACCTGCGCTGGAAGGAAACGGCCCCGGGGCAGCAGCGAGGAGCTGAGTCCCGCCGGGAACGGCCTGGGCTGGGGAGAGCCAGGGGGGCATCCGAGATCTGGGTGTGACAGCGGGATCCAGGTGTGACAGCATGATCTGGGTGTGACACGGTTCTCCAGGTGTGACACTGCTCCAGGTGTGACAGTGTGCTCCGGTTGTGACACTGTGCTCCGGGTGTGACAGCGTGATCCAGGTGTGACAGCGTGACCCAGGGTGTGATGATCCAGGTGTGACACCATGATCCAGGGGTGACACCATGCTCAGGGGTGTGACCCTGTGCTCCAGGGGCTCATACTGTCCTTCAGAGTGTCACATTATCTTCCAGGGTGTGACAGCATTATCCAGGTGTGACAGCATGATCCAGGTGTGACACTGTGCTCAGAGGCGTGATGCTGTGCTCCAAGGAGTCATACTGTGCCCCAGAGGGTCACATGATGCTCCAGATGTGACACTGTGTCCCAGGGTAGGATACTGTGCTCCAGGGTATCAGATCCTGCTCTAGGCTGTCACATTGTGCTCCAGGGTGTGACACTGTGCTCCATGGTCTCACATTGTGCTCCAGGCTGCCACACTCTGTTCCAGGCTGCCACATTATGCTCCAGGGTGTGACACTGTGCTCCAGGGTCTGACACTGTTCTCCAGGTCTCAGAATGTTCTCCAGAGGCTCAGACTGTTGTGCTCATTGGTCACTGTCCCTGGCGAGTGACCAACCTCCTCTCCTGCCCTGCCTGGGGACTAGAGTTCTTTCTCCCTGTTCTCTCATCCTGCTCTGGAGTTAAATTTCCCTGGAAAATGCCCCAGCAAATGGGACAGGCACTATTTATGATCAAATAATTCTATGTATTCCACTCCTACAGCTCCATGGGGAAATGTTCCAGCACAGACCCCACCTGCAGTGCGGGGTCCAGTTCTGAGGGCCCCAACTCAAGAAGATGTGGAGCTGCTGGAGCAAATCCAGAGGAGAACATGGAGATGCTCCAAGGCTGGAGCCCTTCTGCTCTGGAGTCAGGCTGGGAGAGCTGGGGGTGCCACCTGGAGAGGAGAAAGCTCCGGGGAGAGCTCAGAGCCCCTGCCAGGGCCGAAAGGGGCTCCAGGAGAGCTGGGGAGGGACTGGGGACAAGGGATGGAGGGTCAGGACATGGGGGAATGGCTTCCAGAGGGCAGGGTTAGATGGGATATTGGGAAGGGATTGCTCCCTGTCAAGGTGGGTAGGCCCTGGCTCAGGGTGTACGGAGCAGCTGTGGCTGCCCCTGGATCCCTGGCAGTGCCCAAGGCCAGGTTGGACATTGGGGCTTGGAGCAGCCTGGGACAGTGGAAGGTGTCCCTGCCCACAGGAGGGGCTTGGATTTGGATGATGTCTAAGGTCCCTTCCAGCCCAAATGTCTCAGGGATTCCGTGACTCTATGATATCCAGACTCTTGGATCACAACACTTTCTAAAGAGCCTCTCCATATTTCTGCTGGCATGGAATGAGCACAGGACAGAGCAGAGTCCTTGGCTGTCTGTGCTCCCTGCTCACATTGTGCACACCCACATGACCCTCACAGTGAATAACCAAAATAACCCTGGGGCTGTGAGATCCCCTCGGTGTTTTTGTGATGATTTTTCACATCACAGACTCTGCCCTGGCAGTTCAGACCTTGCCCATTCCTTGCTCTTTGTCTCAGCAGCCAAATCTGGACAGTAAAGTACAAGAAACCTCTGGCAGAAAGGTCTGAAGAGAATTTTCAGGGACTGAGGTGCCCCTACCAGGCACTGTGGGCAGAGGAGCCACTCCATTAACCCTGCAGGACACTGACTGTGCTCCAGGTACCTGGCAGCGTCGTTTCCATGTGGCTGCAGAGATGCCTCCCTTTCCTCAGGGGAAGTTTTTGGGATGGCTGCATCCAGAGCTAAACCTGTAGGACACGCATAACTGGGAATAACATCACTCAGACTTAACTGGGCAGGAGACTGAGCTGTCCCTGAGAAAACACCATGGACTCTTCAGTGACAGTAAGTGAGAAGATCCTTAACTTTGTGTCCTCTGGAACTCCGCATTTCTCACCAAATACAGACTTTTCTTGGGAATTGAGACAGTTCTACCAGTCTGAGTCATCCCTGCAGCCCCTGCCCTGCCCCAGCCCCAGGTGAGGGATTTCTCCCAGCAGGAGGGGAATGTAGCTGTGGCCACACGGGGAAGGATTCAGCCTGGGGAACAACAGTGTCAGAGGAAAGTAGGGAGCTGTGAGCCATGGATGGTGTATTCACAGAATATCGCTCCTTCCTCAGCTCATGCATCACCCACAGGCAGACTGGGATTCATAGAAATACTCCCTCACCATTTGAAAGGGCATTTCAAATTTGATGTTTCATTTGTGCAAGGGCATTTCAGATGCCAGACCAATCTCTGACTTTTCCCAGAGACTCCAGATGTTCCAGTGGTTCTCCATGCTGGATTTGCTCAGGCTCTGGCAGGAAGGGTTGTGGATGCACACAGGTAAATGGGTACAGGCTGATTTCACAAGCTCTCTGGAACACAGTCCCTGTGGCAGGGGCAGAGCCCAAGGAACATGAAGCAGAACTTATTCCCACTGTCCAAAGGCTCCTTGTTCCAGCAGGTCTCCCTGGGGATGCCAAGAGTTTGGTGTTTGAGAAAGTTTTTCCAAGACTGGCCAGAATGGACAAGCAGCTCGCCTGGCACTGACCAGTAAATCCTCTGTACAGCTCCAGCCTGGGCTCCAGAGGTGTGGAAATAAAGCAATCACTGTCCCAGGGCTCTGTCTAGGAATCACCTATGGCTTCTGCTTGAAAAAGCAAAATAACAAATTTCAGGAATTTCTGAACCTGGCTCAGGGGAATATTTCCTCCTTTCTATCCCTCTTTTCCTATTCTTTCATTCCACCTTTCTTCTACCTCTTTTTTCTTTTTAAATTTGCCAGGTTTTGGTGTAGAGCTCCATTTTAATTTGTTGTTGTTGCTGAGTAAAGAAAGGAAGAACAGACATTGGGATTCTGCTTGTGGCTCCCTCTTACAGAGGGAACAGTCAGCTCCTCCAAACTTGCTCTTCAACCCTGCTCTCAGGAATGCCTCAGGAGGAGGGAAACTCCCACTGAAAGACGCTGCCAAAGGGGTGGCAAAGTTCAGGTTGTTTGTCCCAGCCAGGTAAAGGCAAATAGGAGGGAGATGCTGGGGCAGAAGGACCCGGCAAATCCCACTAGAGGGCTCACACGCTGCTCCGCGGGGAGTTCATCCCTGCAGGCACCAGACAAAACCCCTTTGGCTTGGTCTGACAGTTCCCAGGGCACAAACACCTTGAGGGGTCCCGAACCTTGGCGTTATTTTCATGTTCTGAAGCAAGAGAAACATCAAATCAGAGTCTCAGAGGGGGTTGGACTGAAAGGACCCTTCAAGCCCATTCAGTTCCACCCCTGCCATGGGCAGGGGCACCTCCCACTATCCCAGGGGGCTCCAAGCCCTGTCCAGCCTGGCCTTGGACACTTCCAGGGATCCAGGGGCAGCCACAGCTTCTTCAGGATGTCTCTGCAGAATGGCTCCAAAGCATTTCCAAAGCACTGACTTCCTTATTTCAGCTGGACAAAATCCGTGCCACAGCTGGGATTGCACAGGGAAGTTTGCCCACATCCATCAATACAGGATAATTTACTTTCACATTTGAAGATCAGACATATTTTGTAATTTTTTTAAAATTGCTCACTGAGTTTAGCTGCAAATGCAGACCCAGAGAATCTCAGTAAATACAGCCAAGATCTGGAACATTTGGAATTTATGCAAAATATAAGGAAAACGCTATTATTAACATTGGTTGTAAACTGGGTTAAACTTCACCCAGTATTCCTCTAAATAATCCTCCTCCTTTATTCAGTAAAATTTCAAATGTGAAAGATTTTTTTTTATTTTGTTTTGGTTTTTAAATATAATTTTAGGTGGGTTTTGCTCTGAGCAAGGTGCTGCCTGTGAGGGCAAGGGCAGATTTTGAGGTCATAACCTCTCTCAGGGTCTGAAAACAGTAGAGGAGTTAATGAAATTTCTACATCTGAATCTTGCAATAATACAGAAGTCCCATCTTCTCCCCTAAAACATTGATCCCTGGCTGAGCATCCCCTACAGGCAGCTAGGATGCACTTATCTGGAAAATTCTTTCCAGTTTGAGGGTAAGCCAGGGGTAGAAAGCTGGGTGGGCTTTCCATGTTGTTTAGCACTTGCAGAGGTCCTTCAAAGACCCTTCTCCCACCCTGCTGAGGACCAAACCAGCTCATCACACCCTCAGCCCTGCTTCTGGTCTCTGAGAGAAAGAGAAAAGCCAGGCACTGTCCCTGCTGTCCCCAGTCCTGGCACTGCCAGGTCCCTGGAGCTGTGTCCCTGCCAGGGCACACAAACCCCCTGAGCAGCCCAGGTGACAGCACAGCACAGGCTGGTCCTGCTGAAGGGGCAGCTGCAACACGGGGACAGGGTACCTGAGGAACAAGAGAGGCAGGGACAGAGGCAGGGGGGCACTGGGTGTTGTTCGGCCTGCAGCTGGAAGTAAGTGACATTGGGATTGGGTTTGGCATTGGGGTTGGCACTGGTGTTGGCATTGGGGTTGGCACTGGTGTTGGCATTGGAGTTGGCACTGGGGTTGGCATTGGGGTTGGCATTGGAGTTGGCACTGGGGTTGGCATTGGGGATGGCATTGGGGTTGGCATTGGGGTTGGCATTGGGGTTGGCATTGGGGTTGACCCTGGGGTTGGCATTGGCCGCTCACACATGCGTGGAATTGGCCAGGCAGCTGATGGGCAGAGCAATGAGTGATTGGGGTGGCCCAGTCCGTCCCCATGGACTGGGATGGACAGGTAGGGAAAGGAGGAGGGGATGGAGGACTCAGGGGAATGTTCTCCTGTCCTGGGTGCCCTGGAGCTCCCATGTAGAAGAGTTATCCAGAGGCAGGGGGGCAGCTCTGGCAGTACATGGCCCTGACATTCACAGCAGCCTTTTCTTCTTTCCTGACAGGGAGTTACCTTGCTTTAGGGACACTGAGCACATATTTTGTGTCCAAGAACCTCAGAGCATTGAGCAAGTCTATAAAGAAGGATTTCCTGCTTGCCCAGAACCAACACACTCCAAAGGCCTTTCCCATGGCTCCCAGGGCTCCTGCAGTTGTTCATGAATCAGTTTGTCCAGGCAGAACTATCTCCCTTTTTTCTGAGCAGAGGAGGAAATGGGCACCCAGGAATCACCACAGAAGGACAGCGCAGGAGGTTTCATTCCAGAGCACATGGACAATTTGGGTGTACAGGTGCAGACACACTCAGAATGATGCAGAACCTGTGCTTACAGGACCTGCAGAGCACAGACATGTGTGGTTTATGGCAGCTCGGAGGATGTGGGAAGCTCCTTTTCCCTGTCAGATTTCCCTGGGACAGAGGAGTGGAAAGGGAGGAACCCCTCTGTGTGTGGGGCTGGCACTGTGGGTGTGTGCAACGGCAGCAATCACAGAATCCCAGGATGGCTTGGGTTGGGAGGGACCTTAAAGCTCATCCCATCCCCTGCCATGGCAAGGACACCTCCACTACCCCAGGTTGGTCTAAGCCCCATCCTTGATTTGGGCAGCCTGGCAATGCTGCAAAGCCTCCTTCCTCCTTGTCCTAAGAAAACCATCCTTGGTAGCCAAAGGTAACGCCATGATTATCAAAACCCCAGATACTTTCAAGATCCATCCTTCTCTTTGTGGTATGCTTTTTCAGGAAATAACTCATTTTTCCATGTTTCACCCCAATTCTGAGATTGGGAACACAGTGCAAATATCAATATGATTTTCATGAAGTCAAGAAGTGCTACTGAGGTACAATCAGGGTGAGATCGAGTTCAGCCTGCAAATGATCCGCACAAGAGAGCAACTGCCACAAAGGCCTTTATCTGAGGGTAAAATCAGCATCTACAGTACACTCACAAAGAAAAAACAACACGCTGCTGTTTGATGTCTTTAACAGCATCATCTGTCTGTAGAAGGCTGAAAGAGCAAGACTGCTTTCTGTTTCCAGCTCTGTGCTCTGCTGTGTTCTCAGAAACCAGGAAAATGTGCTGCTAAACTCACCCTAAAGTAGAAAAACCCTTGAGAGTTTCACTGGGAAACACTACAAATGCTAGAGATATTTGTGACTTTGAAATTCAAATCACATTTAAAATTAATATGAACTATAAAAGCTTTTGCTAAAACCCAAAAGTGTATCTATATCATATCTATATTTAAAAGTGAAAAAAAAATTGAAATTTTTACACTTAAAATTATGTTCAAGAAAGTGAAATTTGTTTCCAGGCTGTGGACTTGTTGTAATGTTTCTAAAAGGGACTAACTGAGCTGCTAAAACAAAATGTTTTCAAGCCATTCAATTTCTCATTGACCGGGGAAATGATTCACCTCTAAGTATAAACGACAGCAGCTGGGCTGTGCTTTGGCTGTGAGCTGGGCAGGTTTACACCATCCCCAGTCACCCTGTGGGGGTTCACACCCCTTCTCCAATAACTCCTGAATTCCCTGTGTCTTTCCACTCAGAAGGGGTGGGCACAGGCCTTTGGTTTTGTTCCACCTCACAGACTCCTATAAAGGACCTCAGTCTCTTCTTTCTCCCTTCTCCATCAGAAAAACTTTCCATTTCCAGAGGTTTGCTTATGTTCTGGCAGAGCACAAATGAAAAGCATCCTTCAGTGAAGCCCTTGCAGCCCAGCAGTGCAGCTTTCAGTGCTTCACTGGCAGAAACTCTGACTATTGCTACATGTTCCCCTCTGAGAGCCCCTGGAACCATGGCACATCCATGGGATGCTGAACTCAGAGGTGAAATGTGGGATTTACAGCAGCGTTTGCAGTGTGAACTTTGCCCTGGCAGTCTCATGCCAGTCTGTAGAGTGTTCATGGAGATGGGGAGGGACACATCCTGCAGAACTGCATGAGCAGGATGCTCAGGCTGTTAAAAATGAGTCACAAAAGAAGGAATTGCAGGAGAGTGGGACATGGTCCTGCACAGAGAAGTTTCTTGATGTGCAGGACAAGAGCACAAGTGGAGAGTGTGTGCTTTCCTTTGTTTGGACTCAGGGTTTGGATTCAGGAGTTGGGTTCAATGACCCCTGTGGGTCCCTCCCAACCTGGATATTCTGTGATTCTGTGATTAAGGCTCTTTAAGTGTGCAAAGGGTCTTTCCTTACCTGGATCCATTCATGTGATCGTACTCCCGTTTGACACTGACTCTCACGGGCTGGTTTATCCACTCCTGCTGGGGGGGCAGGGGGTTGATCTTGTGGGGCTGCCCAAAGTCGGGGCTGCCGGAGGCCGTCATGTCCTTGGGGAGCTGCGCAGCCGCACCGTACGTAGGGTCGAACAGGGACTGGTCGTCGCTCACCACCGACAGAGCCTCCTGGGGAGAGACAGAACCAGCCCTCAGAGCCATGACTAAAGCAGGTACTGCCCTCTGGTTCTCCCTGCGAGCTGGGGAGCACCTGCAGGGCCCCACAGCTGCCCTGTGCTGGCTGCCACCACCACCTGCCAGGGGAACCAGAGCCCTGGGGTCCAGGAACCCCTATGCAAACCAGGGCTCGCACCGCTCTGCTTTGCTGGCTGCAATTTCCACCTGCCAGGGGGAGTCAGAGCCTTCAGGGTCCAGGAACCCATATGCAAACCAGGGCTTGCTCTGCTCTGCTTTGCTGGCTGCTGGCTTTGGGTGGGAGCAGTGTTCAGGTTCAGCAGAGCTCTGCAAACAGTGGCGAAGCTGCTGGGGCTGTCACCTCACGGGGCTGCATCACCTCACGGGGCTGTGTCACCTCATGGGGGCTGTGTCACCCCAATGCTGGCTGTGAGCAGCTTCAGCCCCAGTCCCAGTGAGTGACCTGCCCACCTGCTGCAGTGCAGCTCCAAACCCAACTGGTGTGTAGTGGCAACACCTCTGGAGCGGCATGTGAAGGTCTTTACATCTTCTTTTGGAGGGTTTGTGTGCTGTTTGTGTTTTGAGGTTGCTGCTGAAGGAGAAGCAGCCAGAGCAGGTCACAGTTATGGGTGTTTGTGGTGGGGGAAAAAATGCATTACTTTACACTTTTTGTTTATTTTGTGGGAAGTGAAGGGCTGGTGTGTTACCCAATTGTGCATTTCTAGAAATGCTTAAAAACAGGAAATTGTTATCCCCTTTTTTTTTTTTTTTTTTAATTTTTCCTCCCCTTGCTGAAACTCCAAATATTGACAGAAAGTTCTGACTATCAATTTCCTTGGGTGGATGTGCTTGGGTTTTCCAAGCAAGGACTGCTGGGCTCCTGATGGCTTTGGCACAGCTCTGCCTGAATCAAAGTGCATCTGGCAGGGGCTGCCTGTTCTGGAGGGGGCTCAGTTAACCACACACAACACAGCTGCCTTTATGAGTGGCAGAGCAGAAACTGAAGGAGGAACCTCCCGCACTGAAAGCAGCCCCCACTTTAATGTGAGCTGGTGGAGCAGACTCCAAAACAAAGCTACAGATTCACCTACTCTGGGCACTTAGCACTCACAAGCCACCCAGCAGTGGTGTGTGGGCTGCAGAAGGTCACTGAACACACAGCTGAAACCTGGTGTGTGCTAACCCGCCGTGCTCAACTTTCACAGGGTAGAGCCTGAACAGGGAGCTTCTAAAAATAATAGATTATTGCTCTCTCCCCTCCCCCCAAGCAGTTGTTTTGAAGGTTTGTTTTTTAAATTCTTCCATAACCAGGGAGGGAAACAGAAATTCTTAAAGCTTACAGAAGTGCAGCTCCTGGAATGACACAAGAATCTAAGCACAAATCAAATACCACCAGGCTCATGATATCATCACAAAAAATGTCAGTAATTCAGAGTCTGCTGGGTAAACACAGAAATCCCCCTCAGCCTGAAGTTAACCCACTTAGAGAGAGTCAGGCTTTCAAAAATCAGCTCTTTTCTATCTCTGATCTCAGATCACGTAACAAACCCAAACAAGCTGAAATGGCCTAGAATTGGAGTGGGCCTGATTAAGCTTGAATTCAAAAGAACCCTCAAACATCTGCATAAATCCCGTTGAAGTTCCAGCATTTGCTGCAATTTGTGGTCAACCTCTCACACTGGTTACAGCCACTAAACAGCAAAAAGGAGAGTTTTACCTCACACTGCCCAGTGGTGGTTGGTGAAAGGAGCTCATGCTGTGTTCAACCTTTTCTGCAGCTTTTCCTTGGTGGATTCACAGCCTTTCCAAAATACCCCTCCCTTTTTCAGTCTTAGAGTAAGAGAGGAAGTGGAAGGTATCCCTGGGAAGGATTGGTGTGAGCTGTGTCAGAAACCTCTCAAAAGGTTGGCATTATCTCCAGGCTGAAAACTTTGCCTGTGCAGGAAGGTACAAGAACAAGAGATGTTTTAAGTCTTAAAAGGGAGCAAGCGTTCCCATCAGAGGTCAGGATTTGCTGCTCCTGTGATTCACTGAGGTAACCAGTGAATCACCCAGGCAGGGTTTCCCAATTGACAGATTTTTTGCAGGCTTTTATTTTCTTGCAGTACATAAAGCGTCAGGTTCCCTACCTGAGGAGGTGGGTGAACCCCACACCAGGCTGCTGGACTGGCTTAGGACCCTCTAGAGCCAGTCTCAGCTGGGCAGAGACAAGGGAAATGTGAGCACCACTGCAAATTCATCAGCTAAAGATTCTGCATGTTTGAGTTTGGAGATTTCCAGTCTAAAAACATGCTCTAAAAACATACAGGAAATTGGGGGGGGGTTTTTTTGGGAAACAATATCTGGGAAAATAACTATAATGACAGTTATCCCACAAAATAAGTGTGAGAGGTTGCTCACAGGATTTTTACTGGCAAATCAGCAGGACTTATGCAGGGGTTGGAAGGTTTTTCTGAATTCAAGCTTAATCGGGCACTCTTAATTCCAGGCTGCTTTTTCTGCCTAATGCCATTTTTCTTCTGAAGAAAAGTTCTGGTGGTAAAGGAGTTGGAAAGCAGGGATCTCTCTGGCTGTCCCCAAAACCCCCAAACCTGACAACACTCCACAGAATAACTCTGGACCAAGATCAATGGCTGGGGCTGCACCAGTACAACTTTACATACAAAAGCAAGTACACACTGCTCTGTGACACACAGTATGTGGCAGAGAACCTCCTCAGATAAGGATCTTCCTTGAAAGACAAAGTGGCTGTTCAGACCTCTCTGTATGCAACTGGTGTTAGCTGGGACAGCAGTAACCTCACTGGGGTACTGGTACGGAGCTCTGCCTTGTGCTGCATGAACGGTTTCAGCCCTGAAAACAGGAGAGGAAATCCAAATTCCAAATGCTCCGGCTGCTCTTGGCAGCTCCTGGGCCAGGAGTGGTTTGAGCTAAACCCGAGCTGGTGGCAACACAAAGGCTCAGCCCCAGGGGAGCTGAGCAACCCCGACAGATGAGGAGAGATAGGGCTGGTGACACCTGCTCAGCTCCAGGAGCACAGCACAAGCAGTGCTGGTGACATGCAAGGGAAGTCGGGTGGCACTGAGCCAGCCCTGCTGCCACTACCTCAGCCCTGTGCCCACATCCATAGCTCACAGAAAAAACACTGGGGTAAGCAGCAGGCTGCCTTTGCTGGCTGAGGACTCCCTGCATAAGGCCATGGCTGCCTGGGACTCAGGCTAGCTGTCCTGGAAGGGCCAGAACTTGGCTCCAGGCTGCAGGGAACATGTACAACCTTCCCTGTGCTGGCTGTGGGGCTCAGCTCCCCAGGCAAAGCTGGCCAGGCCCAATTTTGAAGGCCCAGCCTGCTCAGGAGGGCTTTGGCTGAGGAGGAGAGCAGCAGCCCTATGAAATACCGAGCGTCCTTCCCCTGGAATCGAGAGCTACTCAGTGTTTGGAGACTGGGAAAACACTCCGAGGTGTCCCAGGTGCCAACACAGCGTGCCCAGACAGGGCACAGCCCGCCAGGTCCCCCCACGCCGCTGCCTCTGCCTGTGGCCTTGGGCCGGCCAGCCTGAGGCTGAGACAGGGGCTGTGTGTGCTACTCTGGCATATATGTTACATTATAGTGCCTCTGGGAATAGGCTGGCCTCAGTTTTTCCAGTTTTTAATCACATTCCTGGCATAAATGTGGCTGTGGCAGCTCACAGCACGTCCAGCTCCCTGGGCAGCCCAGCCCCAGCCTCTCCAGGACAGCCCACCAGTGACTGCCACAAACGAGGCTCCCAAGGAGCTGGCACATGCTCCTGCATCCCTCAGGCAGGAATCTGTGGTGTGGCTCAGGGATTCCTCAGGCAGGAATCTGTGGTGTGGCTCTTATTTACACAGCAGTTTCCAGTTGTAAGAGAGTGAATTATCAGGTTGGCCTTTATTTGGATGAGCCATCCAAACCCAGGTCCCAGGTGTGAGAGGGACACAGCGGGAGGCACAGTTTGGCTTTGGCTGTGAGGGCAGGAACAGCCAGTCTGAGATTCTGGGAGGGCTGACAAGCCACCAGTGCTTCAACCAAGTTTTCCTGATCTCCTTGCAAGGAGAGATGACACACGCACTTTAGCAGAGTTTTCACTTAGTCAGTGAACTGAACAGGACATTTGAGAAAGGAGAAAGGCCAGCGGAACAAGGGCTGGTGAGGTGAGTAGTCAGTGCTGTCACCCCTGGTGTCCCCAATAACTGAGGTTATTCTGTGTGTATGCAATGACATTTCACTGAGCATCAACTTTTAGCTCTCCACATTCACTTTTATGGCCATAACCACATTTAAAAGGCATTGCTAAAAATCAAAGCTTCATCCTCCTCCACAAAGGCTGACTTAGAAGAGCAGACAGTGCTGAGTACCTGAACCATTGTGCCATGGAGAGATGACTCCACCACTAGAGGAGTGCCTGTGTTCTTTCCCCTTTCCCCCCTCCCCAAAATTTCACCACTCCTGGTCCTGTGAGAAGATCACTCCTGAAATATTTTTGTGAAGAGGATGTTGCCAACACAGACCTGAAGAGCCCAGACCTACCGATGTAAAACACCAGCGTCTGAGGTCAGCAGCCTCACACAGAGCCCAGGGTTTGCACCAAGGAGCAACTCTGGAGTAGAGATGACTTTGGCACTGCAGTGTTACAAGTCAGCATTTCTGCTGCCAACACCTCATATGAGCACAGAGATAACATCAGACTTAAAAGAAAATTAGTCAAATAAGAAATTCAAAAAGAAGCAGGGTCTCTGCTGATCCTGGGGCAGCACATTAGGGTGGATCGGGCACTGGATTGGAAGACAGAGTTCTCATCCCTGTCCTTGATCTTTGGCATCACCTTTAGGGACCATTCCCCTCTCGCTGCCTTGTTCTCCTCTATTGCCCTGTACTGGGCACACTGTGGGGCACTGAGCCCTGGCCAGTGCTGCCTCTGGGACACAGACAGGAATCCTTTGGACACACTCTCAGAAATCCTTGCTCCTAATCTAGCCAAGATTTCCCTCTGCAGCTTTTCCAGATCACTTTTCCTGAGGTTGGCTCCTGCTATTCCACCTTCCTTACAGGATGTGACTGGGGCAGGGACTCCCCAGAACTCCTCATAGAAAACTGTGATCATGAACATTTGATTGCCAACCTCGTACCCTTCACAATCCATTGATGTCCTGCTTAGGAGTGTTTCCTGACTGCAGCTGGAGATCCGTCATTCCCCCCAGTGAGTCCAGCAGGATGAGAGCTGTCACTTCCAAGTTGCAGTGTTCTTCCCCCTTGAACCCACTTGCAGCCCTGCCCAGTGTCCCACGTGTGCTCCTCACAGCATTTCCCCACTGAGCTGGTGGTGGTGGGGCTGGGACATCCCAACTGCTGGAAACCCTGCCCGGAGCTGTCCTTGCCCCAGGAGGGATGGCACGAGATGCAGGCTGCTGTCACAGGATCATGGAATGGTTTGGGTTGGAAGAGACCTTAAAGCTCATCCCGTTCCACCTCCTGCCAAGGGCAAGGACACCTTCCCCTGTCCCAGGTTGTCCAAGCCCCTTCCCTGCTGCGACAGCACTCAGTGTAAAGAAGGCAGCAAACTTTTAACACTGTGTCCAAGTCTCTGCAGATCTGAGGATTTATGTGGGTATAAAGAAGGGGATTCATTTAATTTTTTTAGAGCATCCCACATTGCAGGTTTTTGTCCCAGTCTGCACTGGAGACCTGCTCAGGGCCACAGAGCAGGACAGTGACCTGGATGAAGAGTCACCCACTTGGGTCAGGCTGCCTCTCCTCTCCTCTCCTCTCCTCTCCTCTCCTCTCCTCTCCTTACCTCCCCTTACCTCCCCTTACCTCCC
>VWYN01023495.1:136675-168419 GCA_013400075.1 Hippolais icterina
AAAAAAAAAAAAAAAAAAAAAGTTTGAATGAAATTGCTGAGTTAAAAATTCTGTAGTTGCAGAAACTTTCAGTCCAGTTCTCTAAACTCTTAATTCATACGTGAGGATCCAGGGCCCTCCCCTCTGTTTGTTTCCTTTCTTCTTGAGGTATTTCTGTGATTAACAATGGGATGTGTGACTTTTGCTTCCATTCTTATTGAAATAACAAATCCACTTAAAACACAAAATTCAGTAAAACAAGCCAGGAGGAGTTTGCATTTCTGCTTCTGTCAGTTCAGGTTTTAATGTGCTCGATTTCCTTTGACAGTCAAAATTAAGAATGGGTATAAATTGAAATAACCTGGAATGGAAATGTGAATGAATTTGACAAACTGTGTCATAGGATCCCTGAATAATTTGAGTTGGGAGACCTTAAAAATCATCCCATTCCACCCCATAGGCAGGGACACCTTCCACTACCCCAGGTTACTCCAAGCTTCATCCAGCCTGGCTTGGGACATTTCCAGAGATGGGAAGTGTATATTAAAGTGTAATTAAGTAATGAAATGTAATTAATTTAACTGTAATTAAGTGTATATAGCATTCAAGTCTACTCATCTCAATAGCAAGAGAATTTACCATTTTGCTGCCCTGAATTCCTTCCATAAAGAATATTCCTGGTTCATTAAGGATGAATGTTCAGCTCAGTGGCACAGAGTGCCTGATTTTAGGCAGAAAAAGCCATTTTCACTGGAACACAGAGTAGGGGATGTGTGTGTGACCGTGCGGATTCAGTCACACCCTCAGTCACCCCACACAGACACAAACCCTGGTGCAAGCTGCAGAAAGAACAACAGGAAATGGCCGGGGGTATTTATAGCAGGATTGTGTTTATCCTGAAGTGATGTTCTGCACAGATTATGATGAAGCTTTTCGTGGGAGAGGACACAGCTTGTGTCAGCTGGAGGTTTGCATGCACTTCACCCCATGTGCTCCTGCCAGACTCCCTCATCCCCCTCGACTTTCCTTTGCCTTTTCCAGCTTTGCTGAGCACCAGGAGTCCCCACCACCTCCCTCTCACGGGGCCAACAGGAGCCCTGGTAACCACCAGGTTAAACCTGGTAACCAGAAACCCAAAACTTGGTTTCTGCAGGTTTGCAAATCCCCCCTGAGATGGCACGAAGGAAAAACAACCTCTCACACGTCAATGTCCTGAGCTACTGAGAAATGCAGGCCCTGCTGCAACTACACAAAAGTTCTCACATTTTGGGTCCTATTTACAAAGAAACTGATGGCACAAAATACCTTTTATCAGAGCTCAGCTCTCCAGCACAGACTCCTCCTTTCCTGCAATTCTCTCTGGGGAATCATTTCTGTGTCCTTTATTTTCAAATGGGGTATTGAAACACCTCCCCATTTATCCATTTTTTCAAGGGGAGGCATCCAGCAAGAAGTAATAATTTTCATGGACAGATCATTTCCATATCCCCAACCACACCTTAGCCATCTCTTTCTGATTTGAACATGTTCTGATTTGAACATTTGAACTTTTTCTAATTCATTCTCATAATCTAAATTTCCCTGAAGAGGCAAAAAAAACCCCCAAACCAAATATGGGAGGTGAAGTAGATAGTGCAGCAACCTAATATCTCTGTAGGGTAAAGAGCCCTCCACCCTCCCACACAGCCTTTGCAAGCACATATCCATCCCTGCCGAGCAATTTATCTCAGCCACAGATATGGAATGGGGAACGCTAAAATAATAATGATAAAAAGTGGATCTTGAGCAGCAAAGAACCTGCTATTACTTCATTGTCAGAACAGTTTCTCCTTATCTGAGTCACATCTCCTGAGGTTAGCTCAACTCATGAGTGCTCAGCTCATTTCTCTGTTTACACCCCACGATATCTGAAAACCTTGATTAAAAGCAATCAGAAAAATCCATCATATGACACCGAGACCGTTTGCAGCCCATGACAGTTATTAGCAAACGTTAACCTTTCCTTGGAGAAAACACAAGGAAATCCTGCTTTAATTTAGGCTTCCAAACATCACCCCCCTCTATCTCTGGAGTAAATCAGAGCATCTCCTCGAGCCCATTGTTTGCAAATATAATAAGTCCTGGGTTTGCGTGTTTAAAAAACAAACAGCGAGAGCAAAGCATCAGGAAGTGCCTGTGAATGGGAGCTGCAGCTCGGGACGGGCGCATTAATTACTGCAATTGAGCCAATGCCCCGTGAATGCCGTGCGAGGCATTATCAGCGCTATTAGTGCTTCATTAGGGCTGCAGCGAGCACGGGCAGCTCCCCGGGCTCATTTGCATCCTATTCTGACAGGTGCTGGTCCAGGTGTCCTATTGTCATCCCGAATTAATAAACATGCTCCGACCCCCTGCTCCTTTTATCGGCTGTGCGAGAGAGGGAAGAATAGAGACCGAACGGGCTGCCGGGGCACAGAACAAGGCGTCTGACCTCATCTCCCAAAAAGGCTTTCGCTGGGGCTTTGCCACGTTTAATTTCGAAGTGATGAGCTCGTACCTGTCAGAGAGCTCCCTGGCTGCCGGAGTGGGCGGGTGAGGCAGGGCTAACGCTGGCCCTGTGCTCTGCCCAGGGCTTCTTCCTCCATCCTACAAATTACAATTTCCTACAAGTTCCTGCCGGGAGTGGGGCTCGGGGCACCCCCAGGTGCGTCTGGTTTGGGTCCTATTCAAACCTCCTTTTTAAAGTCGTCCTTGTCCATCCCTGACCCCTCAGGTTCTACCTCCCCCTCCCTTGCCAGTTCATCACTCACAGACTAAAATCAGACTCCTAAAGCCATCCTGCTGTTGGTTTTTACATTTTTATTCATGGCAGGTGCTGATGATCCTTAGTAGGATACACACAGCAAGCCATGAGGGGCTTCGCTTTCCAGTCCCATGCTTTAGTTGAACATAATCTTATTTGGACATGGAATTGTATTTATAACTTGTTTTTCAAACTTTATAAGATGTCATTTCAAGCTCTTCCCTGCAATCTTAAAAGATTCAGTTCTATTAAATAAAAGTTAATATTCTTATGCATTTAGGGCATAATTCAGGCTTTCCAGATGAAAGCCAAATCCCACCAGAGCTGGCAGCAGCGCTGCCATTGTCACCCAGCATCCTTCTTACCATCCCTCTGCAGCAGCCGATTGGCCCCACCCTGTCCCTTTTCTGGCTTCTCTCCTGTGTTCCCTGATTTCCCAGAGCCTCCCTGGCCATGTGGTGTCCAGGTTCCATTGCCTCTGGCTCCTGCACTCCCATCCCACCAGGGGTTTGTGGTGGCCCCACCTCGGTGACAGGAGAGCAGTGGCTGCAGAGGCCTTGGTGGCTGCTGTCACCTGCCTGATGGCTCCCACCAGCTCCTCACACCCCTCAGTCTCTTCTGGCAAACAGGGAATGCATTCCAGCCTCATCCCAGGGCTACTCTCTGTGCCTTCAGGGAGGTGAAGGTCAGAAGACTCACTGAATCTGCAATATTATTGTCCACAAAACCCCACAAATTCCAGGCTGTCCTTGTTTCCTTCACTAATGTAACAATTGACACTCCTGCTGTTTATGTGAAAAGAATATTCCTGAATTTCCTAATATTCCAGAAATTCACCCCACCCTGCTTCATTCCACTGAGGTTTACAGGGAGTAAACCTGGGCTTCATGGTGCCTTTCTCAGCTCCTGCACTAACAAATGTCCTTGACCTAGTGAGATAATGAGCACTTTTCTAAAACACACTAATTCATGCCAAGAAGAGCAGGTGAATTACTTTATCGGGGACCAGATCCTCTAGGCTTCTTCCTGGCACCTTTTATACAACTTGGGCATCTTTTAATTTACTTTGTGCATATTTTTATTTAGGATCTGTGTCTTTTTGTTTAGATTGTGCATCTTTTTGTATAACTTGTGCATCTTTTTATACAACTTCAGCACCTTTTCATTTATCTTCTGCATCTTTTTGTTTAGCCTGTGCATCATTTCTCTCTGGGTGATGAAGCAACAGCTTCTCACACCTGCACTCCACTCTTGCACTGCCCCCACACCCAACCAAGGCTCTCATTTAAACTGCGGTTTTTTTCACCCTTTGTCTTTTAAGAATCAGCTCGCCACAAATGGCACTCACTAAATGACTGCCCAGGCAAACACAAAGGTGCAGCAGAGGGGGAAAGACCCCATCAGGTGCTGCAGAAGAGCCCCTGGTTCTATGGAGCATTGAGAGACAAGAGCTGTTTCTTGTTATTGCAGCCTCTTGGGAAAATTTGCCTGCCATGTACCCGGGTGTGATCTGGAAGCAGATTTGCACCTGTCCCAGCAGGCCAAAATCAAACAATGACAGTGCTGAGAGAGCCAAGGGCACGGGAAAGGGAGCTGTGCTCCCCTGCTGCTCTCAGGTTCTGATCAGCACCTCAGCAGAGCGTGGATTTTCTGCGCTTCCCAGACACCTCACACACCTCTCCGCCTGGGAGAAGCAGCCCATGGCTAACGTGGCCTTTGCGTCTCTGACTGTCAGGACTGGTGTCCCTGGGAGTGGGCAGAATCGAGCAGGCAATTCCACCTCCATCCCCCGGGACTCTGGACACCCTGTGGGCTGCACCCCTGCCCTCCCTGCCCCGGCTGAAGGGCTGACACTGCTCAAGCCCAGTACAAGGTGTCCCACGAGGCTCCTGTGAATGCATCGGTTTAGGTTGTAGGGCTGCAGAGCACAGACTCTTTCTCTCTGTGTTTCACAAGTACCACAACACTTTATGTCCTATAAATAGTTCTTTCCTAGTTTCAAAAGCTGCAGCTCTTGCATCCAGCTGCTTTGAACTGGATTTCAGAGAGATTTTCTGCTGACATTTCAGGCACCTGTGTGTTCTTTATCCAGTGCTTACAAAACTCTTTGTGGAGATTTGTCACTTCTCAGCTTTACCTCAGAAGAGCATTTCCCATTATTATTTTATAATTAGGAAAATCAAGAAACTTCTAATGATTTGCTCTGGGTTTCTGGGTAAGGAGGAGGAATAAAGCCAAGGAGACTCCACTTGCAGAGTTTGATTCTACCCAAAGCTGAGAGTTTTCAAAGAGGGCCCTGTGAGCTGATTGTTATCTGCTGAGCAGAGAAGATACCAGCTGAGAGATCTCTCCTCTTTATCTTCTCACTAAATAATAGATGTCTGATTAGGATCTTGTATGCTTAGAAAACTTTGTCACAGATAATGGCAGGTTTCTGAACATGTTTCTCATCTAGAGGTATCCTTATCTCCATAACATTTTAACTGAGTCATAACAGAAGGTGAATATCCAAGGGCAGGTCTTGGACACAATTCCTGGGGAAATTCCCACTTCCCAACCCAGGATGAGCAACCCTCAAGTTGCCCCTGTGCTTGTGCTGGGCAAATATACCCTGGGGAATGGCTCCTATTCCAAACAGCTCAAGGAATGGGCAGCAGGGGATAAACAGGGAATGACCGGGCCTGCCTGAGAGTTCAGTGTCTTCTTGAGGCCACACAAAAAGTCACTGGCAGAGCCAGGAATAAACATCAAGTGTCCTGGATCATAAATTCATGTTTTAAGACCTTGGCACAGATTATTTGTGCTGTGCAGAGCAGCTGTGGCAGCCCCATCCCTGGAAGTGTCCAAGGCCAGGCTTGGAGCAACCTGGTCTAGTGAAAGGTGTCTCTGCCCACAGTAGGGGGTGGAACAAGGTGATTTTTAAGGTCTCTCCCAGCCCACCCCATGCAGTGATTCTGTGATATATGAAATTAGCATCTCCTGAGACTGAGCCATTTTACAGCTGTTAGCTTAACTCCACCACTTTACTCTGCTGTTTGTACAGGTGAGAGCACAACCACCCTCCTTTAATCCCTGAGCTGATGACACTCCAGAGCAGCCCTTTGTTTACTCAGGGCACTGCCCATCCACTGAGCCCTGTGTGCACAAACTCTGTGTGTGCCCACCTGTATCAGACATTGCTGCATTTGCAGGTACCCCAAACACCCAGGCAGGCTGGGAGGAGCCAGGGAGGACATGAGGCACTGATGGGAACATGAAGGGACCACAGAGTGGTTCTTGTATGCCATAGGAGAGGCTGTGAAAGCAGCACACACCTTGTGGAGGCTCAGCTCAATCAGAACGGAGCCCTCGGAACCTGAAAACAGCTGAGGTCATGGCCAGGGTAAAGAGAGACCTTGGTGGCACTTGGGAGAATGATCTGTCAGGACTTGGAGGGATTCCTCTGCACAGCCATCTCCCTCTCTGCTCCTCTGCTACCCCCACCTGTTTTGTTCACATTTCCCCTCTCTGCTGGAATGCACACACCTTCCACATCCCACATTTCCAAAGGTTTGCCTGGCCACCTGAACTCCCCCAGTCTGGCACAGAGCTGCACATGGTGAGCAAAGGGCTGCTCACAAGGTAGAGTTTCTGTGGCTTAGGGTTATGTTAATTAATGAATTCTTTTTTATTTTTGGAAGCCTACAGCTGTTAGTTTTGAAACGACAGAACCTCAAACTGCAATAGGGTAGGAAACGGATGGATGAAAGAATCAGAGCAGGGTCCTGAGCCTGTGCTGGCTGCTGGATTTTGAACATATCAAGTCTGGCTTATGCAAGAAGACATCTGGTATTTAGGCCCTGCTGAAGCCCTGGCACTGTGTGGATTCATGGAGCAGCTCCACAGGCACACACATGGGCTCTGCTGCCTCCTCCTCCAGGGCACTTGCTTCAAACCCCTGGAAAACCTGTAGGCCTTCACACCCTGCCTCCTCCTCTGGAATGGCCTTTGGTCTGTGGGAAAACATTCCTGCCATCTCCAAAGCCACGTTGCAAATATGTACAGGACCCCAAAGGTTGGGAGCTACACCCATGTCTCAGGACAGGCAGAAGATTGTGGGATCTTAATGAAGGACAATGATGGGAACAACCACTGATCTCTCTGTCCATGTCATGGCACTGCAGGACAGGCCTGCACTGAGATCTCTACTGCTCCTGAGCAGAGCCAAAGTAATTTCCAGCTTGGGAGAGCATCACTGCAACCGGACCAGAGCAGGCAGGGAGGGAACAGAGGATTTGCCGAGTCCCATGGATAAGAAGCTGAGGTAGAGAGAAGTGCCTGAGATCCTACAGTGGCACAACAACTGACTGAGCCAGGCTGGGCACTGCTGACACAAAGACTGGAGTCAATTAACAGCACAGATTTTTCTGATTTACCAGAACTTAAAAAAGCCAAAGCATCTCAATCCCAGGATTGCATCAGAAGGGCACTTCCAGCCAAGCCCTGGGAACAGTGTGTGCCACTCCAGTGATGCAGACAAAAGGCAAATTCAGATGGGATCAGGTGCAGCTGAGGGGTAAGGAATAATGAGGAGAGGGAAAGTAAGAAGGGATCATAAGGGTTTTTGTTTGTCCCAGCAAAAGCAAGAGGGAGGAACGGTAGTGGTCTGTAAATGCACTGAGACAGAAGTCCTGGGAAGGGAAAGTGCTGCAGTGGTGCTGGCATGAGAAAGGCATGAATCAGTCATGAGCAAATGCCAGCCTCTAGTTAGAAGGAAGTGTCCAAACCTCAGAAGGAAGAAGTTACAGAAATCCTGTTCAATGGAGAGTGGTGGGGGTGGAAAGAAAATCCTTTACAGAAACCTTGGAGATTTTGGAAAAGGAATGACAACATGTGGTCCTGTCTGACAGCAGAGCAGAGCCCTAGAACTGCTCCCACTCTAGAGTTCAAATTAAGTGCCTTAACTTTTCTTCATTGTTCAGGAATTTTGAGGAAGACTCTCCTGTTACACACAGGAGAGACCACACTGGTCTCCAGGCAGTGCTACAGCACAAATAATTCCTCACACTAATGACCGACCATAATTACATCCTTCCTGCTGCAGAGATGACATAGGAGAATATTGAAACTGAGGAGCAGGGAGCAAACTGCAAGTTTATTCCATCCATTACTGACCAGCCTGCGTCCTGTGAGGATGAGAGCATGTCTGCTCTTGGACACCATGGTGCAAATCCAGAGGGTTTATTGCAAGTCAGCTTGAACTTCAGGGCATTGATTTCTCTTTCTGAAGGGAATGAACTCTGTCCCTTCGTTAAAACCTATGTTTGCTGCTCTGGGAGTACTGTGCAGGGAAAGCATTCCTGTAGCTGTGAAGGTGGGTTTGGGATGCCCTGTGGAAACCAGCAAAGGAGAGAGATTCAACTTTAACATTTACTGACAGAAAATGTTATCCCTGGCAGGAATGAGTTTGGGTTTGGACTTAAAATTGGATTCACACTTTTCCTGCCACAAAAAGGGTCATATGTGGCTGCATATCGAGTAAGGGTTTTACACAGCCGTGCACACTCTGATCACACTCCAGAGCATCTGGTCTCAATGCCAAGGGCAGCACAGAGGAAAAGCCCGAGAGGGGCCATGGCAAAATCCTGCCCTGCATCTTCTCTGTCCAATTCCTGTGTGGGTAAGAACACTTTTCATCCTGGACCTGCCCATGCTCCTGCTCCTCTATCTGCAGCCTAGACTACAGGACAGAACTGTGTCCTGGGAGGTTGTGCACAGAGGCTGGATGAGCGTGGGCAGGGCAGGAGCTGGATCCAAGCCATCGCGTTTCTCCCTTCACCTTCTGGAGACATCTCGGATTCACAGTGCAACCCAAGAGTCCTGGGGGAATTCACCATGGCTGGGGTAAAATATGACACACATGAAACTTGTACACACATTTGTCTGGTAGGAAAATGGATTCAGGAGAAATATGTGCAGTTCAAAGCACCCCAGACCGTGATCAGACACGCTGCGCTCTTTGTCCCTCACCCAGGCTCATTCCTTCTCCTGTCACTGGAGCTGTTAAAGACAATTTTGGTAATATTTGCAGGGTGATACTGAGGGTTCTGGCCTAACAAATCACTCCATCAAGTGCTTATTTTAAAGCCTGGTTGGTTCTAACAAAGTCAGATGTATGAGTTTAGAAACATCAGCAAAATGTAAATATTTGTGCTGTGGAAAGATATACATTGGCATATTAGATCTAATTAAGGAAGGCTGTTTCGGCTCGTGTCATGTGAATTCTGCTTTGGGTTGGGAGTGTCATTGGCAGAAAAATTGTCCCTTCTGCAGCAGAGTGGCCCTGAAGGACCTCTGGCTGCTCAGACTGATCTGGATCCTCAGTGGCATTGGAGACACCCACAGCAGCTGCTCAAAACAGCTCTCAGGCTTTTGGGATCAATGGTGAAGGGATCTGTCCCCTTTTCAGCTTGTATCAATCCTTTCTGTCTCTGGTGATTTTTCAGTGGTAAAACCATAGAAGGTATTTAAAATCCACCAGTCCCTGGGCAATTCTGACACCAGGAACTTGTGAACAGAATTTTTGCATCTCTGCTGGGGCCTTGCTGAGTGACCAGATGCTTCCTGTATTTCATCTCCAGGTTGTTTTTCCTTTTGCCCTTTGCCTGCCTGGATTCTGGGCTCTTATTCCATCTACGTGCCAGGGTTCTCCTTGATGGGAGCCTCTGGAGACAACTCCCATAATACAAGGAATTAATCCTAGAGCCACCACTTCTGGTTCTAATCAGGAGTCAGTCCTAAAGGCTGAGCTGCAGCACAACCCTCACGGACAAATCCTCAGAATTTAATAGGGATTAAATCAATGGAGCTTTTATGGAAATTGAATTATACTGCATAGAAATTGTTCCATAAACAGAACATAGCAGAAAAGGCAAAACTTCCTTGATTTTCCCCAGGATTTTTACAGTAGGGATATAATTATCTGATGCGTTTTACTGGGCATTCCAAAGTGATTTGGTTAAAAATTCCATTTTTGACTGTAAAGGTGCATGAGAACACCTCAAAGCAGAGCACAGAAACCTGCAGAAAGGCAGTTCTGTAGGGAGGCAATGTTGTTAATTCTTTTCCTGGATTGAAGTAATGCAGCTCCTGCTGCTTCCTTAGTCTTGGGTGAGCAGGATTCCCTAGAAACTCTGCCTGCCTGTCCCTGGATGCAGTGCAGGAATCCTCTGCTGCCTCAGCCTGGTGTAACCAGTGCCTTGCTCTGGCCACCCTTGCACACCACATACACACATTCAGGCATATTCAGGAGACAGCCAAGTCTAGAATACCCAATCCTATTCCATATTCTGCCATTCCTGAGTGCTGATGGTTTCAATAGATGAGCCTTGGATTTTAGCTGCCTGCTCTGGGCAGGCTGAGTTGGCAAATTCCCTTTGCCTCCACACCCGGCTGGCCAAGCGGCTGCACAGCCCAATTTCCCTTCTCCTTTCTAATCCTGCCGAGCTCTCGGGTTTGGATGAATGGATAAAATCTAAGCATGAGCTCTTTACACTGATTTCAGTGGGAATTTGCAGATATCCCATGTCTATTCCTTGGAGTCAGGCCCAGCTTTGCTCTGAACTCTGCACTGACATCAGCTCCACACTTTTCCAGTGGATTCTGGTTGTGTTTGAAGGATTTTTATGAGCATCTACTCAGTCCTGCTCTGAGCTCATGATCCTCTGTCTGAATAGGAAAACAAGGAATTCTTGTCAGTCAAGTGAACAAGAACTTGGGATTTTTCTGCAGAAAAAGCCTCAGCTCTGAGGCTTTTGGGGGTTATAAAGGGATGGAGCATCTCAGCAGGACAGCTGGGAAAAAAGGGCTTTCCCAAGGAAAAGGATCCTCTCTGCAGGGCAGAATTTGGATTTTGCAGCCATAGGCTGTTCCTTGTGTGAATGACAGGACTCAAGGAGAACTCAGCCCCTCACAGCTGAGGGAAAACCAGCTCAAGAAGAGGGTAATTACCATTCAGTGTGATGGTTTGAAAATAATCCAAATTAAAGTTATAATATATGGGGCTGCCAGTTCCAGTGTGTGCCAGGGCAGTGACTTTGCATATGTGACCTCTTTGGGGAGCATTTCCACCAGTGGCCCACACATTTCAGGACACAAATTCCCAGGTTCGAGTATCAAAGTTCACAATATCAGCCAGAGCAAATCACCAAGACCTCAACACCTGATATTTGCTTCAGCAGGACATTAAAAAATCCCCTATCTCCAGCAACACACTGAGCCTTTGGGTGAAGAGTTTCCCTTTCTGTTTTACTACACTTTAGTTACTAAAAGCTGCCCGTGGTGACGGCTCTGGCAGTGGTGTTCTTTCAATAGCCCTGAATTCTTGCCCCTCTGCAGCTGGCTGAGATGAACAGGGCACTGGAACTCCAGGCAGAGAAAATACAAGGCAAAGGTTGGACGGTAAGAGTGTGTGGAGTCCCGAGGAGATTGGGAACAGGAGCAGTGGAGGAGTTAGAGTTTCCTTTGTTCTGTTAAAAGGAAAAAGGAAACACATCAGGAAACCAGACTGTGGAGGACTGTGGAGCACAGGAAGTCTCACTCTGGCTGATAAAAAGGAACTGATGTGAGGTTGGTTCACATGCAGTTATAAGTCAATCAAGCTTGGAACAACAAGAAGAGATATTCAGAAGAAGTCAGAGAGCCAAATTCTGCATTTAGCTGTAAAAAGAATATTTTAACCTCTCCTAATCCTTTCCTTATCTTTTTTTTTCCTATAAGAAAAGCTGCTATAAAAAGCCATTCAAATAAGTATTTTCGCATCATACTGAAGTCGGTTTCCTGAACTCACCACACCTTCCCCTGACCCCACCATACCTTGTACTCCAGTTTCTTTCTTTCACTCATCAACCAACTTAAAAAACTGTATTCTTGCTGATTTATGTCTTCCCTTCAGATCAAAACCAGCAGTATTAAGAAGGGCAGGTTTTTTGCTGAATGAGAAATCAGCAGATGAGTAATGAGAGGCTCTGCTGCTTGTCAGGTTATTTTTCACTGCCTCTGGATGACTGACAAGGATGGTAACGTTCAGTTCCTGGGTGTGCAGCTTTGGCAGGCTGGGCTTAAGGCTTTCTAATTTATTTTAGATTTTCTGACTCCTTCACAGCCCTGGTGGAGTCCTGGGTTGGTCTATGCTGGGAGAACAAGAAGGAGATAAATGCAAATAAAGCAGCAAGCTTATCCATGACATTTCGTCTCCTGGGCTGTGTTTCTTACTTGATTTTAGTGAAAAATCAGGAAAAGAAATTATACTGGACACACATGAGGGGTCATTTTCTGTACACCATCCTGAAGAGAAGCAAAGGCTGGGATCTTGCACAACCACTGTGTGATTGAACCTTCTTCCTCTATTTCCCCTGGTCCTTGTCAGGGCGTTATTCCCAAATTTTGCCTTTGGTGCTGTTTAGAGAAGCAAGAGGTTTGTCAGGAGAGCCTGAGCCTCCTGCACCCACTGCTTCACATCCCTTTGGTTTGGGGCTCTGCCTGGGGCTGAAGAAAAAGCTTTTGGTGGGGGAGGAGGGGCAGGAGGGAGGGGCACCGTTTGTGGTAGCTTCAGTACCAGAGACAGGTTTCCAGGTGGGTGTTACTGGCAGGGGAGATACGCATCAATAATTATGTGGCCTGGTAATGGGAGGAAGGAAGAAAACAAGCCGAAAATGCATCAACATCTTGAAGGCTTTGATACCTGGAGCTCAACAGAGCAGATCAGGCACTGTCCTGTCACACACGTTACTGTTCATACAGCTTTAAGGGCGATAAGGGCACCTTGACTGCCCGGCTGTCTGAGGTAACACAGCACCCATGGCTTGGCTCCACCTCAGACAAATGATTCCCAAAGGAGGCAGAAACCCACATTTGGGGGTATATTTTAGTCTGTATTTCAAACCCAGCTATAAATGTGCAGCCACAGGCTTGTCTGAAAACATTTGGCTCAGAAAATGTCCTTGGCCCTTGCCCAGGGTTGTGTGACAGCCTCCATGTCACTGAGGTGCCCTCAGGCAGCTCCTTTTAGGTGCCAGAGCTTCATGTGCAGGGGGCACCTATGTTCAGGTGTGCACCAGAGCACAGGAGAGGCACAGGCAGGGAAACAGACCTGGTGTCCTATTCAGGTGAGAGATCTAAAGAGATTTTCTCATTTCTGGTGCAAATTTGCTTCAAACCAAGCTGTAGAACTAAACTCAATGTGGTAGACCTGCTTTTTCTAGGGGCACATCCATGCACACCAGGCTTCTCGAGCTTTAGAGGTTCAGCAAATGCACAAATACCTGAAACTCTGAAGTTAAGGCTCCCTTGGCTCCTTTAATTCTCCTGTTGGTGCAGGTTTGCACTGAGGTGGGGCACAGGGTCTGTCTGTAAGTGCTCAGGTGAACTCAGGCAGAAGGAGGGACTTTTGTTTTTCAAGGGCAGCTGATGAGGGGCTGTAAAGGAACCTCAAACATGGATGGGTTGTGGGGGGAAAAAAGACTGGGAAATGCTTTTGCTGAGGCTCTAGATTCATGTGTTCTAGACCTGACCCTTCGGAGCAGATGGGAGCTGAACTTAAGAGGAAAAAGCTCCTGTGAGTCCAGGAAGGGGAGACCTGAAGGAAACAAACCCTGCTGCCTGTAAACCTTGCTCAAAGTGCCCTGCCCCCAGCATATCTCACCCCTCAAGGTGTCATCTAAGAGCTCACTCTGAGGTGCAGCCTCCCCCGTGCTGCTCCTGCTGGTGACACTACAAGGAACAACATCCTGCACCCCACAGAACTCCCAGTGGAAGAAATGCTGCTAGCAGGGACAGAAGATGCCCCTTCCCACATCTCACAGAAGGAATAGCCCAGAACAAAAATCAATAACTAAAATAAAAGAGTGAAATCCTCAAGACACGCATTGCTACTCCTTTGAGCGACCACATCCCGTGAAGGTGAAGAGAAACTACATCAGGCTCTCAGCACCTCCTCAAAGCCTTGGAGCAAAACCCCAAGGGCTTCAAATCCAAGTAGCTGCATTGTTTTCTTGGGTAAAGGTTTTCTTCAGAGCAATCATCATTTTTTGAGCAGAACAAAATACACTACAGCCTTGGAAAAGGCTTTCCCAGTGTTTGCTGGCAAGTGGGAGTCAGCACTGAACAATCTGAGCTGGCAGCACCCAGCAGGACACCGAGGCTGGAAGTTCGTGCTAAGGCAGGAGATGTCCCTTTGCACACAGATCTCGAAGGGAAAATGAATCAGCAGCATCAAAATATCCCTATCCTAAAACCTTTGGAAATAGTTTTTGATGTTAGAAAGTTATTATGCAATATAAGTATCTTTGAACAGGGATTAGGGTGGGAGGGAATATTGTTGTTCATGCCCTGGAAATTCCAAATGGTTTTGTTCCAAATTGCTTTTGAGGGATAGCAACATGGAAAGTTGTTGTCCCTCAAATCTTTGTGATTTATTTATTTTTTTTCCAATGTGGAGATTAGGAGCCTTGCCCCAGGAGTCAACACCCTTTAGCCAGGGAAGGCCATCCCTCAGGGGCCAAAGCCGGGGTGATCAAAAAGAGCCAAACAGACACTAAAATTACTCAAAAAGGAAACATTTTCTTAGTCTGAGATCTCGATAGCCAAGTTTGAGAGAACAAACGCCTCCAGCTCACAAACGACAGTGATTGCTCCAAAACCCGGCCCCACCCTTTGCTATGGCAACACCAACACACGAGTCCTCCATTCAAGAACACGGTTGTCCTCCTTTTGAATAACGCAAAATCCTCACTGAACGTCCCTCAGGGGGGCTCTCTGATGGCCACAACATCAGGATAAATTTGGTTTTATGGAATGAAGGCAACGGCCACAAAAAATGTGCTTTTTCATGAACAGGCAAGCTCTGGCAAGTATATTCACTTTAATTATTCTCCACACATAAAGTGGAACTGAAACAATTAAAGCAGTTTGAAACCACACCATTTGTTATTGTGAGGAAGGCCATGCATGAGCATCTTGCTGTTGATGAGATGTGTCCTTTCCTGATTTATTGTGAGACAATAAAACCCAAGTCCCCCAAACACAATGCAAGGGAGGTGTTAACCCAAAGAAGATGGGATTTGAATGTTTAGAGGCGCAATAAAAATGTTGGTGACTACTTAAAATTAGTGCAAACACAAGAGTCAGGAGCTTCACTGGCTCCCATCATCATCTGCCAGTGCTGTTTGCAGAATATGAACAGAAGGTAGAAATAGCTCAGAAAGATTTTCTGCACTTCTTCCTCCGCAGAGCTCTTTGAGCATTGCCCCAGGGGGCACTTCCCAAGACAGTCAGTCCTGCACATGGCAGGTATTACACAGATTATTTAAAGAATGCAGCAAAAATCGCCACCAACCTCCTCAGCAGGTGATCTGATTCTCTTCAAGATAAATAATCCTTTGTGAATAAATTAAAACGGGTTCATTTTTATGGTGCATTGGCTCAGCACTGTCACATGTGATGTCAGTCAGTGCATGGTGAGGAATGAAGACTTAAAATCCCGAGCTGATCCTGTGTTTTATGTTTATATCCATGGAATTCCCTGTTTGGGTTGAAAGCCTGAGGACAACTCAGTTCACACTTGCGCACAGTGTCTACAAGGGATCCATGTTCACAAGGATCATCCCAACCACACTTATTCTCTGACCATGCCCTGTTTCCCCAGCGTGGCTCTGAGCCCTTGGGACAGCTTAAAGCTCCAGTGGATTTATCCCTTCATCTGCAGCTGGGCAGGTGTGCAGTTAAATTGCTCCAAGGAGGTAAAACCAGCAGTCAGAGAGTCATCAAGACCCTTTCCGATAAAAAGATGAAGAGGAAAGTACAAGAGAAATACTGGAGACTGCAGGCAAAGAGAGAGATTTGCAAAGTAGGCTGGACCCGGACCCCTGCATCTGCCAGTCTACAGTTTAAGGCTTCAGTTCAATTAAAACAATTATTCTGTGGAATAATATTGCATAGGCTTAAAAAAACAGTCACTTGTCAAATTTAAATTGCTCAAGAAGAAAATCATCTGGAGGGCACAGCTCTGTCCCAAATCTAGCACTTGTCCTCTCCAAGGACAGGAATATTTCTGAGTTTGGGGTGGGAAGCGCCTTTCCCCATGCCGGAACTCAGATTTCATCTGGGCCCGCCCTGTGTTCTTGCTGTAGATGATGAAAGGACCTTTCTCTGTATTTTTCTTTCTCTCCAGTCACTGATGGAGAGCCATATTTCTGCCATATTTTTCCCAACACAAATGCAGAGCTCTGGGATAAATCAATGCCTACATGGGAGAGCAGAGCTGAGGGCACGATTGCTTTTAAATTGCTTTGCTCTGGACGTGCCCAGGTTTGCTTTGCTGTGCCCTCAGAGTCAGACCAACCCTGCAGCACAGGTTAAATACAGAGCTCAGCACACCAAAACCATTGCAGCATCTCAAGCCACATCCTCTCGTGCTGCCCTTCACCTGTGAGAAGCCAGGCAAGGGGGTCTCACCCTTCTCTGCAGCAAATCTCTCAGTGTGGGGGACCGGCACTCCCTGGAACCCACAGTTTTCTGCCCAGCATAAAAATTTACAAGAAGTCTCAGCTAATCCTTTGGGCAGGACAGGAGCACTGATCTCAGTGCACGGCACAGAAAGAGGGTACATTGTCAGAGGGGACAAACAGGACGCGGGGACCTGCAAAGTGCTGCTGATCCTGGAACGGCTCAGTGAAGGAGCCGAGGAGGAGATCCTGTCTCTGGGTCCTGTTTCTCCCAGCCCCAAGAGTCTCAGGATTCCTGCACTAGCAGGGCAGCAGGGCAGGGGCAGAGCTGCTGCAGAGCAGCCCGAGGGCAGGCCCGGCCCGGGGCAGTGACCTGGGATGTGGCCGAGTTCCTCCTTTGGCCGCAGCCTCCAACGTGACTGAGCCGAGCTCAGAGTGTCGCAGTTCCTCATCCCCAAACCGCAGCCTGGGGGGAGCAGCTCGGTGCAGCGGGGGAGAGGAGCAGCTCCCGGGGGCTCCAGGAGCTGCGGGGGAAAGGGGAACGGCCCAGCTCTGCTCAGGGGATGGGGAAGGGGTCTCCTGGCCTATGCAGAAAAGCAGGTCCATGTGTGCGCCGCAGCAATGCACAGATGGGGTATTTCTGCACTTTCACTGCACAATATTTAGGGCTCCACAAATCAAAGAAGGTTGTGGTGCATTAAATGTATCCTGAATGAGGCCCAGGTTACTTCTGCTACAGATCTGAGGAGGTGGATAGGAAAACCTGTCTTATTCCAGCCATACCTCCCAAATATTGTGCTTTCAACACTCCTTTCTCCCTTCCTTTCTGACATTTACCCTTTCATTCCCTCTTTCTTTCCTCTTTCCATTTTCTCTTCATGCCCATCTCCTTCTCTTCCCCTTCTCTTAAGACCCTTCCAAACCATGCATTTGTCACAAGCTGCAATCTAAGGGAGACAGTTTCAGTTCCCGCCCGTTTGCAGCTTCGTTCTACCCAGGTCAGCAAAATTAGGGAAAAAAAAAAAAANCAGCACGACACCCCACCCAGCCAGGCGATAGGCATCTTTCGAAATCCTCCAACCCAAACACACCCACAGCGTCTCTCGCTTCAAGGCTCTTCTGTTCGAGCTGCTTCTGCTCCGCAGTGCTCCCCCAAGGAGAACCCGTCAGAATCACACAAGGGTCCCCCAAAGCCAGCTCTGTGCTGCCTGGGCTTGGAGAAGCACCTCAGGGAGCTTGGAAGGGCTCGGTTTATCTTTCCAGGGACTGAAGGAGCGGCCCGTTGGCCAGGGGATAGGAGGGGGAACTGCTCTCCCAGCCCCAGCATCGCCTCTGGTTGCTCAAGGCCACCAGAGGTTGGTTATGTTGGTGGCTTATTTGCCACACTCTGCTTCCCTTTCCCCCGAGCCAGGGTGATGTTTCTCCTCCAGCCCGGGGCTTTTTCCCCTCCAAAAACCCAAAAAAAAGCTGCTGGAGGAAACGCACGGTCGACCACCAGAGCCAGAGCTCCTCTTAGCCAGGGCCGTGCGAGGGACCAGGGCCAGGGGCACACTCACAGCTGGGGCAGCTCCGAGCCACGCCGGGGGCCAGCAGCTGGCACTGGCTCTGCCCCGACAGCCGGGCACGGCCCCAGCCCCTCCTCAGCCCCCTGGCCCGGGGCTACGAGCCGGCTGCGAAGCCCCGAGCGCCGGGGAGGCGACGGGAAAGCTCCGAGACGCGGCGGCGGCGGCGGCGAAAGAGGAGGAGGAGGAGAAGGAGAAGGAGGAGGAGAAGGAGAAGGAGGAGAGAGTCCGGCTGGAGCCGGCCCCCAGCCCCGCGCCCCTTCCCAGAGCCCCCCCAGCCGGAGGGGACCCCCAGCCCCTCCTGTCCTCTTACCTTAATAGTGCCGTCCATCGGGAATAACTTCCAGCCGGGACCAGCAATATTCCACACATTGACCCGGTTTAGCCTGCGACTGACGCCTCCTGAAGTTTTTTTATCCTTCTCTCTCTTTTCGCTCTTCTCGCTGCCCTTCCAGCGGTTTTGTTGCTCTCTCCGTACCCCCTCTCCCCCTCTCTCTCTCCCTCCCTCCCTCTCTCTCTCGGTCTCTCTCTTTTTTTAACTTTGGTTGTTGCAGCAGAGCGAAAAAGAGACAGTTAACCGGATGAAACGTTTTTTTCTGCTAATTTTGGGAAGTGAAGTCACTCTAGGAGGAAACCTTCGTCTCTACGCTGGTCCTGCCTTCTTGATGAAAATATATATATTTTACATACAGGATATTTGCTCCATTTAGATAAGAAGGGGCAGAACAATAGCCACCTCTGTCACAGCTCTTGTTTGTCGCTGGGACAGTCTGGCCAGCGCAGACCTTGCCTCGCACCCCAGCCCGTGTTAGCCAGCCTGTGTAATCCCACGGTTTAGTTTAACGTGGGGTTTTGCCATTTTCTTTTTTTTTTTTTTCTCTTTTGGCTGGAGCAGCTTTAGCCTGACTCACTGAATTTCCGTCTCTTCCCACAGATTTTTTATTAATGCGTTTTCCAGTCAACGGGAAAAATTAAGGGGAGAAAACCGTAAACGCAATTCGGTGACGGCAGGCGGAGGGAGAGAAGAAAAAGTCTGGCGATTAAAACGTATTTAAAGCATATTTCGAGCCCTCTCCTTCACGCCTCCCAGCACGGAGCGTGAGCCGAGGGTGCAGCCCCTGCCAGGAGCGAGCGGTGAGTGCAATAATGCAGGACAGACAGACAGACAGACAGCGATTGAACACAGGCTGCGCAGGGGCTGCGGGCAAGCCGAGCCTCTCGGCAGCTTTCCCCCCTTAACCTCCCTCGCACTCGTCTCACCGGGTGGGATGTGGGGTTGGGAAGGGAAAGCGCTGGGATGGATGGGTTTCCGTCATTTCTTTCGGGTGCCGGGAGTCCCTTCCCAGCCTCCTCTCAAATCGGGCTGAGATGTTAAACCCCCTCAGAGCGGGGGGCACACTCCCGCCCTTGATAAAAATGTCAAAACCTCACACTAATTATCAGAAAGGCCGAATTTACCGCTCCGATGCCGTGTCCTGAGGGGCACAGCAAACAAAACCCCTCAGCCAACAGCCTTTAAACCTCGCTTCAGACCTGGCGAGCCCCTGACGTGCAATTCTCCCTCTCATTCAAACAGGAGCGAGCAGCAGAGGAGAAACGCGCGTTTTCCTTTTTCCAGGAAAAGCCGAAGCCTTCCAAAGGAGCCAGGGAAAGGAGACAATACCCGCCCGTCCAGCTCCCCCGCTCCCCCGCCCTCGCCAAAATAACCACGGCGGAACACATCGTGCAACAGCCGGGGCGGCCCTGCTGCCCCGCTTCCACAAGCCAGGGGACAGAGCAGAGGGAAAAGGAGGGTGAAGGCAAAAAGGAAAAGAGTCAGGGCAGGAGGACACCCTGCCCGCCGGTGGAGAGCGTTACCTTGTCCAGTGCCAGGCGTGTCCAGGCTTTTTGTTTCCCCCGTCTTTAGTCCAGCCACGGGGAAGGGGACGAGGGGAAGCAAAATGATATCCAAAGTTATCCTGCCCCTGCCCCTTCCAAAAGGGAAATGCAATAATGCCACCAGTGTTTCTCCCCGCTGCGGCAGAGATGCTTTATTAATACTTTATTTCTCCAAGCCCGAAGCTGCCAGGAGAGAGCCGCAGATCCCCCTTGCCCCTCCCTCCCCTCCCTCCCCCTCCTCTGAAATTAGCCTCATCAATTCAGCTACAATTTTTCAGTTCGGATGCAGACACGGGGCTGAACGTGACCAGACCTGGAGGTTTTTGGCTCGCTGCTTGCCAGCGATTGAGGCCGCCTGCAGCCGGGAGGTGAAGGGGGAGCGCAGGGACAGCCCGGCCGCCTCCCCTCGCCCCGCACCCCCGGCCTCTCCCGTCTGCTTCGCGGGCCCGGGGTCTGCGCCGGGGTCCCCCGAGAGCAGCACATCTGGATGCTGCTAGCGGGGTCAGGTCCCCCCTTGCCTAGGGCCACAAAACTGGAGCTCAATTAAAAGAAATCACCGTTAACCCTTTGCTTTCCTCATTCCTCTTGCTTTTCCCTGCCCTCTGTCCTGCCCTCCCCCGGCAATGCTCCAGTCCCGGCTCTCCCCTCGGCATTCCCACATGGCAGGAGGCTGCAGCGACCAGAAAAGCGAGAGGTTAAAGGGAAGAGTGAAACGCATCCTTTCAGAACCCAAATGGTTTCCTCTCTAGAAAACGCTCCCCACCAGCCCCGAGGAGCAACGCGGGTGGGGAGAGAGGGAGAGGACAGGCTGAGGATCTCAACCGCGAAAGGAAGGGGAAAAAAAACCCTGGAAGGAGCGTTTGTCACCCCCCGATCTCACAGGGCGCTTTAAGTCGGGGCTGCGAGACCGACAGTGGGGGACAGCTGGGGATGCGGGAGAGGCGGGGGGAAACCACCTGAAAACGTGCCCAGCTCACAGGAGAGGACCCCAACATCCTCAAAATATGCATCCTTCAAACCCCCTTTGCCCAGCTCCGGGCTGAAGGGACAAACAAATCCGGCCCCCGCCGCGCATCCCTGGAGCTCCCAAAGACGGGAAGTTGCCAAACAGACCCCCCGCCATCCCACCGGGAGATGTTTTAGGAACCCAACTCTGCATTTTATGGCCAGACGGGCACCGTGACCCGCAGGGGCTTGTTTTGCATGTCTGGGGATGACTCGGACGGAGCCTGCTCAGGTCACTCGTGATACCGGGTCTGTCAGGGATGCTCCGTGCTTTTCCTCCTGTGTTTGGTCTGAAGCAGCATTTGGGAGCATCCAAGAAATAAGGGATTGTGCGAAGGTGTTGCACACTCTAAAGATAAGCTGAACAATCTGCTATTTTCCTCCCAAATAACGAAAAATAGAAGGTTTGCTCTTTTTTTTTTTTCTTCTGTATTTGTTTTAATACCCCACCTTCCCCCCCGCAAAGAAAAAACACAATCAAACAAACTACAAAAAACCTCAAAACCAAATCCAAAGCCACCTTTGAAGTTATGCCATACTTTTTGGAAAAGCTGGAATATTCATAACTCCGTACGCCAAGCTCTGAATCATCCTAGGTGGTTGTGCCGTGACTTTGGGTGTTTAACTGTTATTTAACTGAGTATTTGACTGAGGTTTTAACTGTTATTTAACTGAGTATTTAACTGTTATCTAACGGAGTTTTTAAGTGTCATTGAACTGCATTTAACCAAGAAGAAGGGAGCCGAGACAGGCAGGGGAAAGGCGGGCACGGAGCTGAGCAATTTGCGCCACTGTGGATCTGTTGCTCTCCCTTAGGATGCACATGTACGTACAGCAAAGGAATTAGGATCTGTTTAATGTGGTCACCGCCAGACATGTGGAAAATCATTTGATCTTGGCAGCCACGGGAGATTTCAGATGCTTACATCGGGACAGGCTGGTAGAAATCAGTTACTCCTCAATTATTATTGTTGGTAATATTTTCCTCTTTCATTCCGCTAATGAATGGAACGTAATTGTCCAGCGGCGTTTTTAATTAGTTCAATATTAATCTCGGGCGCTTGGTACCTCCTGTCCCCGTCCTTAGGGCTGGGTCCCAGCGGCTGCAGCCCCACACAGAGGAGGCGAACACGCCGCGCTCGGCGCGATCCGAATGAAAGGAATGAGGAGCCACTAGGGGGATGTGGCCTGAAGCCGTTCCGTGTCCAGACCCAAAGGGGTTAACCCCCGGTGTAGTTCGGTGCCAGTCCCTCGCAGAACCCCAAAGATTTGGATTTTCTGTCTGTTACCCACACGGGATTAGCTGGCATCATTTCATAATTAAAACCGTCCGGTTATTCCCTAGAATAAACACAATGAAAACCTTCCCGAGCCTCACTGCAGGTTGGGAATCTGATTTTCCGAGGATGGGAGAGGGGATTGGCTTCTGTCACCCTCTCTGACCCCAACACCGTCGGCTGAGCCCAGCCTGGAGCTGTCGCTGTGAACTAACGCGGTCATAGGGGAGGGGAGCTCAAAAAACCCCCCAACATCCACGCCCTGGCTTTGTCGCTAGAAAGTGCCTCATTTCCCACTAAACGTGGCCAAGTGTCCCCTTTTTAAAAGGACCTTTCAATACAAGTGTATTTACATAACCCGCTCTGGGTACGTTGTGTCTAGTATATATCTAGTAATACTAATTTCTAGATAACTCGCCATACATTCTATTGTCACTAACAGTATGTACAATTCCCATCATTCTGTACTTGCAGGGGGCCTGAGTTTATCCCGCTCCAGCCTTCACTGGAAGGAAACTCTGCACCAGCTCCAGTGAACGTTTAAATTTTTCTTCTGGCACCGACCTCATCGCAGAAAGAAAAACGCGACGTGTTTGTTTATTTTCTAACCCCTCATTCATTCTTACAAGCACAAAACCCAAACTGCAGCCCTGGGATTTGATCCCCAGAAACGAATCCAAATTTTAGACCCAACTAATTGGGCAAACCTCCGCTTTTGAGCTGCAGCAATAAAATGGAATCAGGAGAGTGTTCCAGCCACAGAACTGAAGGATCGGGTCCCTCCTCCCTACAGGAACAACCCAGGAGATCTGGGAACCTGAAGCCGGGAAGTTACTTCCCGCTAATCGGTACTAAGTAAAACATAATGTCTTAAAAGTGGGATGGGGAAGATGCAGTAGCTTTGAAGCTGCATCGCAATGAGGGGCGAGCGGGGCGAGTCAGGGGTGTCCTGGCTGCTTTTATTTGAGTTCCATGTCCCAATAAAACAGCCCCCGCCCTCCCTCCCCCATCCCGCAATTATTGAAAAGCTGAGGCACAAAACCCAAAAATACTGAAGGCCAAAAAAACAGACTGCAGTGCACTAGCTCCGAATGTCTGGCCCCTCGCTTGAGGCCATAATTAATTTGAGATTTATTTTTATTGGAGAACCCAGTCTCGTCTGACCTTAGCCAAACAAGACTTCAGCGAGACCCTTGATGCGCTTGAATGGAACAGAATATTTCTCTCTAACTTCTCTTCAGGCGGCCGTGCCTGCTTTGAATTTGTTCCTCAGACTTCATATATTTGGAGATTTACAGGAAAGATTTAAAGCATTTTTCCCCTTTAGCGTTCACTCTCTCTTTTCTCCCCTTTTTGCTCCCCTTTCCCTCCACACCTCCTCTCCTGAACACGGGGCTGGGAGAGCACAGGGAGGGCTGGAATACAGAATTCCCCGGATCCAGCATATTGGGAGGGGGGCGTTTTTCTGTAAATTGGCAAAGACTGAAGCCATTAAGAGGTCGCAGAGCTGGGGAGGGGGGTTGGTTGCTGCTGTCTAAAGACGGAGGTCACTGGAAAAGCTCATCCCTTGTGCCCGGTTTATTTTAGAAAGCTCCGACATGCCACAATTCCAGGGGAAAACCAATTTTTCTCCCACCTCCACTTAAATTCAAGGTGTCTTGAGGGTAAAGAGAGGAAGGAACAATGCCAGCCCTTGCCCAGGCAGCGCGGGGGCTGAGCACGGGAAAAAGGCAGGACACGGGGACATGGAGAGGGATTTCTCTCTTTAAGGTAGGGAGGTGGGCGCAAGCCAGACCTAAATCCTTAAGCACTAAGATGTCACAAGGCGTTAATCAACGACTTGCTAAAGTCCGACAATTTAGCAGAGTTCGTGGCCCGAGAAATGGGTGTCAAAAAGGGAAAGAAAGAGAAACGGTTTGGTATAAACGTAATTAGTGACTGCGGAGGGTGAGTGACGTAGGAGTTCACAGCAGCTCCTGCCCCGAAGCTCCTGCAGTCCCCACCCTCTGTGGAGGTGCCCGTCCCGTCCTTCCGAGCCCGGGGGAGAAGGACTGGAACCCTCCGGGATGCCACGAATGGGGAAAAGGGAAAAAAGAATAAGCAGAAACGGATAAAGCGCTGGAGAAGGCACTCAGCATGAACATCAGCGCCCGGACTGAGGAAAAAACCAGTCCAGGGAGGCTTTGGTTTTCCCTTTCCTGCCGGGCTCAGGTTCTCCAGCTGTTCCTGGGAACACGGGCAGGTTTCTGCCCGCTCCACCCGCACATCCCTGAGCACCTGCGGGCTGACCCCTCACGGATCCTTCTGCAGCGCCTTCCCCTCGCTCGGTCCAGCGGGCACCAATCCCGCTGCAAAACAAACGAAATCCCGGGATATTCTTTCCTGGAAACCTGTCCTCTGCTCCTGTTCGGCGGGAAAGGGACGTGTCCGTGCCAGGGTTTGGCAGTGCCCGCTCCAAAGAAAACTTCACTGTTTTGTCCTTAAAAAAAAGAATTTACCCCCTCTCTCTTTAGGGCTTCTGTAAACTTTCCAGGCAGAAGGAGAGCAAGAACAAACCCAATATTGTTCCCAGCCACGCAGCCCCTTTTCCCTCCATGAATATCCTTCTTTGTGCTGCACCACAAACCTTGCGGCTGCCTTAAACCCGTGCTCAGGGCCAGAACCCCGCGCTCGCACAGAGGTTCGGTCCCGCAGCAAAACCCGGCTGGCGCTGGGGGCCGCTTTCGGCCGCAGCTGAAAGGGGAGCAGGAGAATTTGGGGCACTCCAGGCACGGCAGAGGGAAAGGGAGGAAAAGCGGGGCTGGTGCCGGGCCAGCCGCTCCCCACCGCCCGCTCCCTGCCCGCTTTTCCAAGGGACTTTCCCTGGAAAGTCTGGCCGAGAGCTGGCCGGGCTGATACCTGGAGTGGAAACCCGCCCGAGAATAGAAACTCCAGGAGCAGGAAAGGGGATCCAGGAGCAGGAAAAGAGCTCTGGGAGCAGGGAAGGGGATCCAGGAGCAGGAAAAGAGCTCTGGGAGTAGGGAAGGGGATCCAGGAGTAGGAAAAGAGCTCTGGGAGCATGAAAAGAGCTCTAGGAGTAGGAAAGGGGATGCAGGAGCAGGAAGGAGCTCCAGGAGCAGGAAAGGGGATCCAGGAGCAGGAAAAGAGCTCCAGGAGCAGGAAAAGAGCTCCAGGAGCAGGAAGGAGTTCCAGGAGCAGGAAAGGGGATCCAGGAGCAGGAAAGGGGATCCAGGAGCAGGAAAAGAGCTCCAGGAGCAGGAAAGGGGCTCCAGGAGCAGGAAAGGGGCTCCAGGAGCAGGAAAAGAGCTCCAGGAGCAGGAAAGGGGCTCCAGGAGCAGGAAAGGGGCTCCAGGAGCAGGAAAAGAGCTCCAGGAGCAGGAAGGGAGAGAGGCTCACCCCGGCCCCGGGCTGTCCCGAGGAGGGTAGGGCACGGGAAGCGAAAGCAGAAGCGCTGAGTGTGCGAGGAGGAGGCGACAAGGCGGGACATGAAGCGTTTGGATGTTGCCCAAGGGCAGAAGAAAAGCGCGGGTGAATAATGAACCCCAAGAATTGTCCTTGAGCCGCCTTTACACACATCCGAAACTACAGACTGGCGGGGCAGGAGGGGAGCGAGGGCTGCTGTGACCTGGAGGTGCTCTTCTCAACGGTAATAATTAAAAAATCAGAATTCAGAGGTCATGTTGCTTTGCTTATGGCCCTAATTCTTTCCATATCCCTCCAGTCAGGATTCCAGGGCTGTCTTCTTTTAAAATTTAATTTCCCACTTATATTCCATGTTTCATTCTCTAAAGTCAAGTCCTTTTGTTTAGATGAGATTAGCACCCTCTGATACACTGTGAGTTATTAAATACTTGCAGATCAGTCAGTCCCTAATGGTCTGAGGAACAGAAATTCTTCAGCAGTTATGCAGAATAAACCATGAAGGATTTTTTTTAAAAAAATTATTTTTATTTCTATGAACACCCAGCCCTCCATTGAATTAAGGCCCTACAAGAAGTGGGTATGAGAGAGAATCTTGGGTTCCCCCATCAGGAGTTTCATGGGATTGGGTTCCCCCATCAGGGGTTCTGTGGGATTGGGTTCCCCTGTCAGGGGTTCTTGGGATCTGTTATCAGTGCTTTTGATAATCCCTCTGTTCTATGATGGAAATCAAGGTTACAGCACTGAGAAGCTGAACTCCAGTCCAAGAGGCTCCACACAAAAATCCTTATTAAAACAAAGCATTTTAGAGTTAAATCCTTCTCTGCCTCCTGCAGCTCCCTCACCTCACCTCACCCCTGAGCCTGCATTTGCAAAGCCGTGACAAGAACCTCGTGGCCTGAAGGTGCTCACAGGACATTTGGTGAATTTGTTCCTCCTGTGGAACACCCTGCAGCCCCCTCCTCTGGGCTCCAGCCCAGAGAGATGAGGCATTTTCTGTCCAAGGCACAGAGTAAACCTGAAGTCGATGCACATTGTCCATCTGTCGGGGAGGATTTGTAGAAAAGATCAATCCCACTTTCTCTTTTTTTTTTTTTTTTTTTTTTTTTCCCCAATCNTATATATAGGTGTTTTACTCCCCCTTTCTTTTTTTTTTTTTTTTTTTTTTTCCCCCCCAATCTTTCTCTTTCTCTCACTTTTGTGGGTGGTGTACACATCCCACAAAAGTGCAAAGAAAATACTTCTCCTTTCCATACAGCAGTAAAAAAGGTTTTGCAGAGAAGCAATTACATTCATAACAATAATAATAATAATAATCAGAGTAGACAAAGAAAGAGAGAGGAATTGGGACTCAGTCATCTCTCAGTCTTCTGCTTTTCAAACTTTCAAGCTTGGGAAGACCTCCCGGGTCAGTAGGAAAGGAAGGAAGGGTGGGGGAATCTCAGTGGGACCTTGTTCAGCTGCAGCCACACTCCAAAGATGGGGAGATGCAGCAGTGGGGAGTGGAGGAGTCCTGCTCAGGAGCACTGAGCTCACTCTGCCAGGGAGTGGATCCACACCCACATTTCCCACTGCCTGGAACATTCATCAATCCCAGCTCTTCTGTGAAGAAGCCAGGCACTGCCAGAGCCTCTCTGCTGCTTCTGGATGCATTTGAGTCACTGGAAGCTGCCACCAAACTCAGAGGGGCAGAGACTGACCTCACCCATATGTTTCAGGTTCAAACTTCCCTGAGTTTCACCACATTCCCACCTTTAGAAACAGCTCTGAAAGAACTGCCCAGGTACCATTTGGTCCCACTGGGACAGAGCTGCCCGACTCAAACCATTGAGAGTCAGTGACAGACATTTCCTTTGTCTCCAGAAGATTTTGGATCAGACTTCATCAAAATCCTGTTGATATTTTTAAGCACAGGGACAAATCATTTCCCCAGTGCCATCAGTGTGGGAGAAGCTCTGCAGACAAAATAGCAGAGGCAGTATCTGCCCAAAATACCATCAGCTGAGGAGAAAGGGGCCCCCCTCCTCAGGGCCCTCCTGAGAGGAGAGTCCAGCATCCCACAGCTCATCCCTCCCTCCACACTGTGAGTCCCACCCGGGGAGCTCTTCCTGGTGGATATGGCACAAACTTCTGGGAAGAGAACTCTGTCCCAGCCTTTTGCCTGCAGGACTGCACCTCCTGAGGTGGCTGCCCAACACAGATGTGGACAGGTTCCCTCAATCCTGCTGGATGTTCAGTTATTCAGGCCTGGGCCTTGGTTCCACTTGATTCCAAAGGAATTTTGCTCCTAACAGGAGCAGCCCTGGATCTTCCTCCCAACCCAAGGCAGATGACACCAGGGGATGTCAGGACCCTCATCTCCTCATTGCAAACAGAGCATCCCGGGGCATTCCCCACTTTCCCCGACTCCAGTGGCCACAGCCAGTCCCACACTGGGGAACATCTTCCTTTGCTTGAACTCAAAGTGGATTTGCTTTCCACAGACTTGAATTTCAGCTGTTTTCCACAATTTCTGGTGTTCCAGAACCTGGTCCAGAGTTATGCAATCTTAATGAGCAAAATGAACTCACCAGCATTCCCTGACACACTGAAATGGGAGTGGGATTTGGGGGTATATCAGCCCGATGGGGAATCCTGCCCATTCCTGGTTGGATTTGTTGTAGGAATGTGGAGCAGCTGCACAAGCTCACCCAATGCCACATGACCTGGATCACCCGAGCTTGCATTTCCACTGCTGATTGTCCCGACAAGCTGCCCAACCTGAGCCATAACCTCGGGACTATTCACAGGAATCGTTCAATGCATCATCCCCAATAATGTGGATGCACACGAAAATCCCAGTTGGAGCACAGATCATTGAGAGAGGGAAAGGGAAAAAAAGGAGTGTAATAAATTATTCATTACAAATTATCCACCCAGCTCTAGTTAACACCCTCCTGTGTTTCTTCACGGACAGGGGAGGCTTGTGGTTTAGATTTTCCCTAAGTGCTGCTGCATGCAGGGTTTGCCTCAAACGTGTAACCCAGATGTCCCAGGCTCGGTTTATTTACATTCTTGGGAGCTGTTGTGAAAAAAACCCTATATGATGTCAAATATAATATAGAGCTCAACTGAGGTATAAAGGGACAAGGCTGTGCCAAGCTTGCTTTGGTTTTTGTTTTAATCTTTAGAGAAGAAAGAGACAGAAGTGGCCCACCAAAATACATTGTAAGATCCATTTTTTAAACTTTAAACAAATAAATAAATGCTAACAAGTACTTAGAGTGCAAGATCTGGTAATATCAGTTAAAAACCAAAACAACCGAAGTTAATTTTCCCACTAAATTGCATGGAAACACTCAAGCACAGAAAGAAACATCAGGAGCACAAAAAAATCCCAGTGTTACACAGCACTGCCTGGTGTGACAATCATTGCCTCAGCAACTGAGATGTTCGTCTTTAACTCATTCAATATTTTCCCTCTCTAAATCCATTCTGAAATGGACCTTTTAGAAACCACACAACTCCACAGATCATCTTGCATGTGGAATTCAGGAGCTGGCATGGCAGAGAAGAGAAATTAAATTCAGCTCTGGTTCAGGACTAAAGAAGGCTGGGAAAGCAGAAAATTGGAAGGAAATTCATGGAACCACTATGACAGAACTCTGGGATATAACCCTGGAGCACAGCCCCATGGTTGTGTTGGTTCCAGAGCAGTAAACCAGGACCATGCTGGCATTTTAAGACAGCCTGACCATAAGATAACCCAGCAAACCCAGCATCAATGAAGGATGAAAGACAAGCCTATTTGAACTCATTGTTTGTCCCCCATGATACAACTTCTGACTCAACCCTGCACATTTCCAAAATGATAAATTTGACATTTCAGTCTCTGACTCCTCTCCCAGTGAAGATCAAGGGATATTTTTTTTTTCCTGCTAAATTCAGTAAGAAAGTGAATGAGATTTTCAACCGAGACAAACGACTGTGAATTTGGGAGGATTATAATTTTTGACATTACCTGTTTAAAGATGCTGTCATGTCTTACCTTGACGTAAGACGAAGTGTCTGGTACAGTCTGAAACATCCTTACTTGTTTATTATATATATTTAATGGTCCTAAATTTGACCTGAAATAAATAATAAAAATACTCCCAGTCATATATGTATGAATAGAAAAATAAAAGAATAAAGCCTGGTTTATATAATAAGATGGGTGATAAAATTTAAAGCAGAATAATCAAGCATTTAAGTGTTACTTTTAAAGGACAGAGAACCACATCAACACAGTAACTAAAATCAAGTAAGAAACTCATAGAGCAGGGGTTTATTTCTCTTTTTAAAAACCAGTTTGGTTTTTCCTTTGGATACTCCCTCCTCCTCAGAAAAAGAGCCTTCTTCACTTTTGACCAGGGCAGAGGAAATGTTTGACATTTGATTAACTGAATTTCTTAGCCAACAATTAAAAGCCAGCTGAAATACTCGTGTTTTCATGTCGAGCCTAGTTAACCCCATTGACTCGTACCCCAAGGTTTCCCTTGGCAGTTGCCTTTCCCGGCTCATTGAAACCATCCTGAGCCATTAACCCGCCAGCCCCGGCTGATTTAAGGAACCTTCCTCACCAACAATAATTAAACCATAAATTAAAATATATTTCGAAAAGAGGCATCGCTGCAAATATTAAAAGAATTCTCAGGGTTGTCAATCCCATTTCTATTTCGGGTCCTGCTCAGACTTTCTCTCAGTCTCGGGGCACCCCATCGGTTTTTCTGTACTCCTGAGACTTGATGAACTCCTGATGAAAAGGGGTTTTTGCCTCCAACCCCCCAATCGTCACTACAGAGATTAACAACGATGGTGAGAAATGTGATGGTGTGTCACAGACCCGCAGTCCCCAAAACATCCGACAAACCCATTGTATTTGTCCTCCTCCATCCTCTCGGGGTCCCCAGTCCTTGTGGAACAATTAGCTGAGTGCAATCAGTGCGTCATTAAGGATGGCGGGCATCCTCACACCCCCCCAGCTGCCGCTCCGGGGCTGCTGTTCCGTCCCGTTCTCTCGGGATGGAAGGCAGAGCCAGACATGGAATTACCGCAGGAAAAGGACCCGGCAGGGTGAGAAGGATGCGCCGGGAGCCGCGCAGAGCGGCCCGAACCCCGGGTTCTGGGGTTGGGGCTTTTTTCCAAGCTTTTGAGGAAAAGCTGTGGGGTCCTGACCGCGCCTTTAGCGCGGCTCGTCCGGGTCCAACCCGAGCCAGCGCCAGGGTTAATTACAAACTGCGTTAATGAAGCTGGAGCTGAGACCTCGCAAAGCCCGGGGACACCTCCGCGCGTGTCTGGAGCCACCGCGCCACTCGTGCAGTTCAGGGGAAGAAAAAAGGGGGAAAAAATCAACAAGAAAAAAAACCCCACAGCCCAACAACTGGAAAATAAAAGTTGGCTATCTGCACGTAAGCCCACTTTAATTGATTTTTAAAGTATTTATTGCCCGTCCAGCTGGCACGGGAGGGCAAGCGGCTTTAAAGAGGACAATGTGTTTCTGATAAGTACAATTCTTTTTTTTTTTTCCTGTCGTCCTCCCTCCTAACACATTCCAGTTTCTTTTGCTTCTGAACTTGCGACGGGGGGTGGGGGCAGGCAGAGTAGAGGGACGAGGTAATTTTGCCTCGCCAGTAAATTTTCTGGGGTCAAGGATTCCCATATTGGTTTCCCCTTCTCTCCTCTTTACCCCTGATTAGCGTCCCCCCTGCCTCCTTTACCTCCCTGTTGTAATTACGCCTGTGCATGTAAATAAATACATCTGCATATTTTGGAGCCAGCTCTCGAGAGTCTGCAGTGGATTATTTATCAATCGTCTCGCCCTGCCAGCGTCAGCCGCGATATAAAAAGGCCTCTTAAACTACTTTTAGAATCGCTTATTCTTATTGCTATGATTGAAAGGACTCACCTTTTAGACCCTTCCCCTCAGCCAGTGGCAGAGCAGTTTGTAAAGATCCAGGCTGAGACCAAACCCGAGCTCCCCACCAGCTGTGGAGCGCTGCCTTTGCCGCTGCAGTTTTGAGGGGAGAAGAGAGATTTAAACTTGTTGGATCCAAAGCAGCGCTGAAGTTAAAATTCCCAGCCCATCCAGACAGGCTGCATCAAGCAGGCATTTCCTCAGGGGGCTTCTGTGCTGCTCGCAGCTCCAGGACGTGCTTTGCTTTCCTTTCCCTTGCTTCTCTGCCCTCTACTTTTCATTTGATTTCCGTTTTACCCCCTTATCAATATTCCAGCTGTTCGCTCAGATTATTCGTGGCCATGAGACATCCTCGCCCCACGAGCCCTCCTGGCGCTATGAGCGACTTTAAACAACACATCAAAAAAAAAAAAAAAAAAAAAAAA
>VWYN01023495.1:168483-180462 GCA_013400075.1 Hippolais icterina
GGAAAAATATTCACAACTTTAAAAAAAAAAATTGCTGAGGAGTCAAACCGAAAAGAGACGCTGAGTGGAGCTCAAGCGCTACTTTAAATCCCCCTTTTTAAATAAGGAAGTTTCAAATATCCGTTTTAAAATCATCGTTCCTTATTTTGAGATTTTCTTTCCTGACTCTTACCTAGAAAAGAGTTAACCCATTTCCCCCTGCAGCAGGACCGAAAGCATGACGGAGCACGCTGCAGATGCACACGGCCGGGAAAGCGAGATAGAATCGGCTCCAAACGATTCTTTTGGATAAAGAATCCCGCATTTCTCCCTGCAAGCTGAAACCTCCAGCTCTTTTTAGCTATTTCATAAGAGCCTATCAAACAGTAACGCATTCAGGAGGGAAAGGACATCTTCAGTCCAGGGATGGTTTTTTTCCCCATCGGAGTCACGTTCCTGGTGCATTTTGTCATCCCAGAAGCCTTCACAGACAATATTTTGCGATAACCTGGGCAAAAACTTCCAGGGATTTTAGTACAACATCAATTTTAAATGCAATTCTCAGAAGGGTTACCAAAACTATTTGGAAAATGTTCTTCCATTCTGTATTCTCTTTCTCTCCTTCTCGGCTTTGCCCCAAATTCCAACATATTGAAACATTTTTCTCCTTAATAAGAGGAACATATAAAGTGAAGGGGTGAAAGGGCAACCTGGGAGCCGTGCCTTGAGCTCCGCACACAATTTACTCCCTGGTAGACGAGGCGTTTAGCATTCCTCCCAATTTCCAAGGAAAACAGACTCAGACCTGGACCCAACGACCAGGGACCTCGCCACTTTTTAATATAGAAATTCTTTGGATTCTTGGTTGTTATTGTAATTGTTGTTGTTTGTGGCGAGACAAACCTTTTCCTAAGCAAGGTGAGGGGATGAGGATTTTAGGGAGAAGCGTCCTTAGGATGGAAGGAAGAGCAAAGCGATAGGAGGGACTCGCGAGATGCTCAGGAGAGAAGAGATCGGGGGAGCAATCAGGAGAGAAAGGGAAGAGGGGAAAATCCCTCTAGAATCCAAAGCAGGGTTGTCATCATTAAAGGCTTCTTAAAAATCGCGTGCACAGGGTTAAAAATGCTCTTTTCAAGCCTTAATCTCATTATTCTGCGAGGATGGGAACAACTCTCTGCACAGCCCGGCCAGCCGGGGACCGAACGGGCTCACGTTTCAAAGTCATCGCTCATTCTTTTCTCACGTTTCCACGTGTGAATTACACAGAACACGGCGCACAGGAGGAGCCCCGAGGGCTCCGCTCTGGTGTTCACTGACGCCTCTTCCCGTTTTCTTGGCGGGGCAGGGAACTCGCTAGTGCATCTCTGCCCCGTCCTCTTATTTTCCTGCACTTTTTAAGCAACCTCAGCTTGGCTCCGCCAGGGACCCCTGAGCACACGCACAACCTGCAATGAAATAACCTTTAGAAGTTGGCTACAAGCGGAATTTGGGATGCAAAGCACTCCCAAGTTCAGGGGAAATGCCTGCTCCGAATACCGAGCTGGGTTTGCTGCCCCTTGTAACCAAACCCCGCAGCCGAGGGGAGAAACCCATGTGGCCAGTTCCAGCCATCCTGGGAGCTTTACTAGCCCAAAAGAAAATTGCTGGCAAATTGGAAACAGCTGTAGCGTCGGAGACTGAAAAAAATCCCCAACCCCACCACCCCCCTGCTCTGCTGGGCAGGGAAAGTTGCAGGAGTTTTGTTTACACGAACATCTCGGAGGCAGAGCCCGCGTTTCAGGTTTTCCTGCCCAAACCGTGGGTGAGTTGTTCGTAAGCGACATTTCAGCGTCCAGCAGCGGCGGTGATTTTTTGAAGGTGCCGATGAAATCCTTCCCTCTGCCCCCATGGCAGCCGCCGCCGCCCGTGTCCCTGTCCCCTTTAACGGGGTGCGAGCGACACTAAACCAGCGGCTCCGGCCCCACAAAGGGTTTTATCCCGGGCGCGGGGGACAGGACAAGTGCCGCGCTCCCATCAGCCCGGCAGACAATTGCTGGAACAAACGGAACGGTGGAAAAGCTCCGAGCCCTGCAAAATGTGCTCTTTTCATGTTTTCTATTTATTAGCTACGTTAAGAGAAAACAGACTCATATGAGTCCCAAATGGAGGCAGGGTATTAAAAGAGGCATGCGAATGCTCCAGCAATTACAGCTGAATTTGATTAAAAACGTCATGAGGGCTGCAAAAGCAGGAGTTACCTGATACACTCACCCCAAGGTTGCTTTAGGATGAATTATAACACAATTCATTTTATTTTAATAGGTCACTATAAGATTAACTGTTTAAGGATGGAGCTGCGCTATAAATGTTTACATCAAACCGGAGAGAAGCAAGCTTTCCTTTCGGGTTGTTTAGAAATAATGTTTATTACATTTTAAAATTCCTCAACATGTTAATTAGGAATAAGGGGAAAGTCTGGGAAGGCAGATGGAGCTCCAGTGCCTGACATGGAACCACACACACACTGCTGTGCTTCAGTTTCTCTTTCCTGGCAGGGGAATATGGGGTTTTTAACTGGCCACCACTGTTCCCGCATGCTATGGGGAAATAATGACAACAACTTGTTGGCCCCTGCTCCTCTCCCAGGCTTGGCCCACAATTTAATGGCACCTCAAAACCTGGGCCCGTGGCCAAGGAGAACAGCCACAGGTGAGGTGACGCCTCTGTCCCAGTGAAGTTGGCCACCACAACACCCAGATTTGGATGTTTGGGAGAGAAAAATGGGAAGATCCATCAGTGAGCAAGGGCAGAACCTCGCAGGAATGAAGGATTTCAAACACCTGCCCCCACTGCAGGGACTGTGACTTTGTGCTTTAAGGGGCACAAGCTTCATATCTCACAGGTGAGTCCAGGAGCTGGAATAAAACCAGGATCCTGAATTCCCCTGAATTCCTGGATTCAGGGAAGAAAAGGTGAAACAAATGCTATGGAAAGATGTCCATCTGCGTTTGCATTTGCTGTGCTGCTGGGGAGTTTGGGGACGAGATAAAAACCCGCTATGGCTGCAAATTCTGCCTTTTCCCTGTGCTATCTTTGAGCAGCATCTGACACAAAGGTACTTTTGCATAGCTGCAGCTGCAAGGAGCAGTTAAATTGAATTAAAACTAGACATATTCCTGAAATTAAATTATTAGTCTGAGAGAAAAATCCTCCCTGTTAAAATTTATTTTCATGTTCCATCGATAAGAAGGTCAAATTAAGAATTTTAGCATGAAAAATATTTTCTGTCATAAATTACCAGTGCAAAAAGGTTTCATTCAGAGAGCTCAGAAAGCCCCATTTCAGCAAGGTTCTGTTCCTTCATTTCCATTAATTAATTTAATCATTAAACACACTTTGATGAAGTCCACTAAAAATTAGCACACCTACTATAAATTTTTTTTGGGACAAATATTTCAGCTTTGCTAAATTACTCTCTAGCAGGAGAACCACCTTTGAAATAGAATACACTTCACCCTAATATTACTGATGGATGTGATCAGTGTATTCAAATAAATAGTCATAAATTATTGATAAAATCATTATCACAACACAGGGAAAGCTTTAGTTCCAGAGATAAAATGAGGGCATAGGAAAAAAAGGGATTTCTGTCATTGTTGAATGCTACATTATTCCTGAAAAAGGAATGTTAGGTGAAGGTTCATGAATGCCCCAGGAATTTTAATTTCCTTGTTCCCCGTCTGTTTAATGGGAACGAGAACCTTTCTCTTTTCACTGTCTGGATTTGAGGACATGTTTGGAGTATTTATTTTGAGGAGTGTTTACTGTGAGGTTACAAAAAGTGGGAGTTTGGTGTTGTTAAAGTCCTGATCATTCACAAAACATCGGAGTTTCCACTGTTGTTTATAAAGATCCAAGGAAATTATTTACTGTCTGTGGGATGTTGTGGAACTCCCGTTAAACCAGTTTGGGTTGGGGACTGGTGTGAGCCTCAATTCATGTGGGTTTTTACCAGTCCCTAGAGAGATCCTCCTGAGGTTGTGTGGGGCGGGATAGGAGGGTGACAGTGACATTTCCTGGACAAAGAAAGCTTCACAGACAAAAGGCAGGAAGGAAAGTTTAGGGATGGGGTGATAAGACCTCAGACCCCATGGCAGTGGGGTGGGCAGAGGAGGGACAGGAATCCTGGGGCAGAGGGATCTAATCCTGCAGGGACAGAGGGAGGACAGGAATTCCTGTAGCAGGGGGATTTAATCCCATAGCGGCAAAGGTGGAACAGGAATTTCATCCCTGTGGCAGAAGGATTTAATCCCTGAGTGGCAAAGGTGGAACAGGAATCCCTTTGGCAAAGGGATTTAATCCCTGAGTGGCAAAGGTGGGACAGGAATCCCTTTGGCAAAGGGATTTAATCCCTGAGTGGCAGAGGTGGGACAGGAATCCCTTTGCAAAGGGATTTAACCCCTGTGGCAGAGGTGGGACAGGAATCCCTTTGGCAAAGGGATTTAACTCCTGTGGCAGAGGTGGGACAGGAATCCCTTTGGCAAAGGGATTTAATCCCGGTGGCAGAGGTGGGACAGGAATCCCTTTGCAAAGGGATTTAATCCCGGTGGCAGAGGCAAAACAGGAATTCCTGTGGCAGAGGGATTTAACCCCTGTGGCAGAGGCAAGACAGGAATCCCTTTGGCAGAGGGATCTAGTCCCATAGTGGCAAAGGTAGAAAAGGAATTTCATCCCTGTGGCAGAAGGATTTAACCCCTGTGGCAGAAGTGGGCCAGGAATTCCTGTGGCAGAGGGATCTAATCTCGTAGTGGTCAAGGCAGGACAGGAATTCCATCCCTGTGGCAGAGGCAGGACTCCCACAAGCCCTCACCCCACACAAGCTCTGCCCCTCCTGAGCAGTCCCCAGCAGGAGCTCCCACTCTCCTGGGACCTCTCTGCTGGACACACGGCCCTGTGACTCCCCTTTTAGCCCAGGGGTTTTGTGTTCAGCCCCTTCAGCATCCATTTAGTGACAGAACGCCCATGGGCCATGATGTCACACCTCACAGTGGCACCTGGGTGGCCATGGCCCCTGGTGACACTGCTGCCACCCCTCTGAGGTCCCTTCACCACAGAGATGCCTGGCCAGCTGATGCTGACTAGAAAAATAGAAGAAAAGAAGGAAAATAAATGAAAATAAACCTCTTCCTCCAGCAGAGTTTTGCCTCCCTAGAAAAGAGAAGTGACTGTGACCCCAAGTTCCCTGCAAGACTTGATGTTGCTTTGCTTTTCAGTAAGTTTTACATGAAGCACCTTTTCTAGAAGAGATAAAAATATTTTTTGGGATATTAAACTCGAGGTTGCCCTTGCCTCCGGTAAAGCTTCCCTTCCTTGTATAGCCCAGCTCCAAGCTTGAGGCCTTTGCTTACTCTGGGATTGCTTCTTTCCTCTTTTTTTTTTTTAAGCAAAACCCTAAATTCTTGTCCTGATCCTCCCTTGGAGCCTCCCTGGCCAACCTGGACTTGAGCTCTCCAGCTCAGGAAAAACCAAACAGCCCCTGAAAACCTTTCTGGAGCTCTAAAGGGGCTCCACCTGCTCTGCTCTCCACAGAAAAATAACCAATGAAGTAAATACATCCATTGTTTCTTCCCAGAGATTCATTCCTTGAAAATATCTCACCTTGTGAGATCCACTGTGAATAGTGCAGGAGGGAAGGGAAGGAGAAGAAAGGCAGCTCCACCAAAAACATAAACAGCTGGAGGAATGAAAACGATTTTGAAAACCCCAACCCCAAGGTGAATTAAAGGAAAATAAATGACTAAAGCAGGAGCTTGATGCGATTCCAAGGGTTTGACATGGAAGTGTGTTTCCCATTCCACTCCTCCATGGAGAAGGTTTCTCTTTGAATCAAATGAACCATAAAATAAAGAGGATGTTTAGAACAACCCAGAAAAATGGTGTTTTACAGGGCTTTCCCTTGAAGAGCTCTGATACCTCAGCTCTCGTTTCCACACCGTCCCCAGTAGCTCGGGGGACTGAAGGCAGATTAAAGTGTTCCCACTGCTGCTGGAGCAGCCTTTCCATGGGAAAGTGTTTTAGGGAGAATAACTGCTCCCAGCTGGAGAGGAGGCACGCTTTGGGAGATCTCCCTGGCTGATGTTGTGAAGTGAGGGTTTGCTGCATCCCGAAGTGGCTCCATGTCAGGGCTTTGGCATGCACCGCCAGGGCCTCCCGGGCATCCCGACTGCAACAGGGGCAGCAGGAAAGGCTGAGTGCAGCTCTGACCAACTTACGGGCCAAAAAACTGTCCGGGACAGGAAGGGAGTGCTGTTGCCTGTGCAAGGAGAGCAGATGGGAGAAATGCAGAGCTCACAGAATGGTTTGGGTTGGAAGGGAACTTGAAGATCACCTCATTCCCACCCCCTGCCGTGGGCATGGAATCTTCCACCAGCCTCAGACAGCAAAAATATGGAGGGAATGAAACCTGGATTCAAAATGTTCGCAGGGAAAGGTGCAGGGGTGAAAGAGGAATCTGTAGGAACAGGGAGGGAAGGCTTGGTTTCCTCTGTGCCAATGATGGAAAGCACCTGAGGAATATCCTGGGATCCACAGCAGGGATGGAACTGGAGGAGCTTTCAGGTCCCTCCAGCCCGAACTGGTATTCTGTGAATGCCCTCAGAGGTGCCTGGGCCAGGGACACTGCCTGGAGCACTGTTCAGCCCTCCTGGCCTGAGCACAGCACTCCTGGGGCCGTGGGCTCCCAGCTGGAGCTGGATGTGTGCTGGGGCTGCAGCAAACCAGAACCTGCTGGGACATGGTAAGGGCAGAGCAGCAACATCCAAACCAGGGGCTGCAGCAGGGCACAGGAAAAACCCCAACAGCAAGCAAACCAAAATGCTGTGAACTCAGAGTTCAATCAGTAAAACCTGAACCAGGACAGAGCTGGGGTGGCCCAGGGCCCTGCAGCTGGGACTGTTGGACATCAGTGGCACTCCGCTCTCCATAAGGCTGCCTTTCCTCTCAGTAGCTCAGATATGAAGGCTCTGTCATAAATTACAGAGTTTAAGGTAAAAAACCAGAGCAGCTGCACCGAAGAACAGAGTTTCCAGAAGTTTTTCTCCTTAGAAACAACCATCAGAGCATAAAAGCTCCCTCCAGTTGGTTTTCCAGAGTAGAGCAGACAACCTCCCTTTTCCATTCCACAGCCATGCTTACGACAGTTTTTGGGCTGCCAGAACAATGTGAGCTGCTGTTCTTGGATATAATTAGCCCAGATATTTTTGTGTTGGAAATACATTACAGATGAAGCCCACACGCTTTTCCAGTTACCGCCAAACCCCTGGTGCACATGGGGATAACAGGTGCTTATAAAAATAACGTGGTGGTTATAAAATCTCCTGGTGCCCATGTGAGCAGCTCCTGCCTCATGCTGTGGGTTCTGAGCCACACCGGTGGCACATGGACAAAGACCAGGTGATCCTTCTAGACTTACACAGCACGTTATAAACCCAAGTGTGACCCACCGAGCCGAGAGCTGGGCCCAGCTCGTGCTCCCAATCCTGCCAAACCAAGAGGTTTATTTCAGGGACCTGCCTGTGGGCTGAGGAGCTTAAATTTGGGCTCTTCAATGGAAAACATTCCAAGTGTGTGAAGAGATCAGGATGTTTCCTTTCTCCGTGGCAGGCATGGACCATTCCAGGCAAATCGGCTCTGCCTGCTGGGGAGCTGCAGTCATGACACTGAGTCGTGACACTGAGTCACATCCTTGGGACTCCGAGGTGTCCGGTTGCTGGTTGGGCTTTGTTGACTCTGCTCCAGCCACCAGCCCTATTTCCTGGACTTATCTCCCCCAGCAGATTTCCCCTGCTCTCCCTCCCTCCTGTGGCCCATAAACACTCGGAGTCTCCTGCGGGCCCAATCTGGGCTTGCAGCTTGTCGGGAGCAGATAGCAGCAGATAAAGGGGCCAGGCCACATTGTCTTTTTCCAGCCTGCACCCGGAGTTCACTTTTAAATCTGAAAATTGTTTGCTTAAGGAAAAGGAAATGTGCCTGTGTGTGCTGGGGGGCAGCGGGAGGGGAGGAGAAAGAGGAAGGGAGCTGGTTCAGAGACCAAATGGGGCACACGAGAGGGAGGATTGATGGAGATTGATGAGGGAAGTTCAGCGAAGGTCCCGGTGCAACAGGCCCTCGGAGCCCCGGTGCTCCCGTTATCCTGCCCTGCTCCCAAACATTGGCCATTCCCAAAGGGAGCAGGCGTTCCTGCAGCACAGCCCTGGGATGAGCATCTCCCTCCAGGCTCTCGAGGGCTGAGTTTGCCTGGAGTGACATGCAGCTCCTCACGCCTTGGGGAGGATACCCCATGAGAGGAGTTCTGCCAAATCTCATAGTGGGACTTGATCCCTAAACCAGTCGAAAATTCCCGACAAAACACATTTATATCCAGTCCTCAAACTGGGGCGGCAGGAAGCCTCTATCCCTGCAATCTATCACCCTGAATGGGTGAAAAGTGCTCTATATTCCATGTCCCTGCAGTGCTGGGTGACACCTTGTCACTTGTTCTCATCAGCAGAATGAAATTTCATTTCGCAGGTCCAGATCAGGTCAGGACTTGCTGCAAGCCTTGGGAAGCACAGGAGGAGCTGGAGACTCCCTGCAGGATTTGGGAAGCACAGGAGGAGCTGGGGACTCCCTGCAGGATTTGGGAAACACAGCTGATGTCCGGGAAGCAGAGCTGTACTGGCTGGGGTGGCTGCAGTGCCCCAGGAAAGGCTGTGTCCAGGTGACTGAGGTGGCTCTGGTTCCACTGCACAGCCCAGGGCAGAGCTGGAGCAGCTCCGGGGTGTGGGAACACTCCTGTGCTGGCAGAATGCTCAGGGTGGAGGGGAGCTGGGAGCTCCGTGGCTATAAACCCCTTTATGCAGTGTCCCTGTGCGAGGCAGAGATGTGGCAGTGTCTGACACACTTCAGTTGTGTTGTGCAGCCCACGAGCAGAGATTGCCAGCACAGGTTTGGTCACAGTGACAAAGCTCCTGCAGAAGGGAAAGTTGGAGGGAGCACATCCAGCAGCCCAGAATGCTTCTCTCTGACCCGTGCAAAGTTTCCTTTTGATCTCTGGAGTCCGAGATATCCTGGTTTCCAAGGATCAGATAATGGCTCAGGGCCCGAGGCAGCGCAGGTCTGAAGGGAATGATAAAGGCAATTCGTGAGCCCTGCATGGGAAGTGCTGTGTTAATTTATGGATTGATCTCCTGATGGTGCTGAAATCAACAAACCCCACTGCTGTCTCCCCTGGGTGCAAGGTTTAGACCTTCTCTGGGGAGAAAATTGGAGATATAGATGGAGATGTATTCCTTGAGAAGCTGGGATACCGCAGGGATGCAACCAGCACAGGGAAACCTGAGGGGCTGATCCTCCTCTTGGGACACACTAAAGATCCGGGCAGCTCCAAGGTGCAGGAAACGCCCACATTTCTACACAGCTTTGGCAACAAACATATTAGAAACAACCAGAAACAGAGGGAAATTATCATGGAATCCCAGAAGGGTTTGGGTTGGAAGAGACGTTAAAGCCCATCTCATTCCAACCCCTGCTGTGGGCAGGGACACCTTCCACACCTCATCCATTATGGGGCCTAAGAAAGCAAAGAAGAAATGGGGCTGGCCATTGATGCCTTCTTTATCAATGGGCTGGGCACGCCTCATTTGGAAAACTCATTTCCTGGGATCAGAGAGGCTCTGATGAAGCTCCAGGAGCTGGGAGGGGAACGTGAGCTGTTGACTGAGCTGGTGACCAAGCAGCAGCTCCTCGACCTGCAGCAACTTGTGTGCAGAGAAAAGTCTGAATCTCTGGAAGTAAACGGGTCCTGGTGGGACTGGCAGAACCCTCTGGACCCAGGGAATGGCTGTGGGAATGGCTGTGGGTATGAAGCACGGATGTTTTGTCCCAGGCACTTTCACTCTGCTTCACAGGCCTGTCCTGCAGACTGGAGAGGAGAGCAGGGCTCCATTCCCGAATCCCTGAGGGGATAACTGTGCCCAGTGCCATGGCAGCCACAGCTGGGTGCTGCTGGATGTGGGAATGCTGAGGGCAGAGCTGAGAAAAGACAGAGGAAACAGCAGAGCATTCCTGCTCTTTGCTTTCCCAGAGAAACCAGCACAGGTCTCACACAGGGAGTGGCTGGAGCACCACAAGGTGATTTTAAGAAGGAAGAGCAGCTCAATCCATGGGGATTCTCTGCTCCATCACCTCCCCACACCATCTCTGGCCTCCCCCAGGAAAATTGCTCACCTTCTAATGTTTCCACAGTGCCATTGAAGGAGGAGGGCAATGAGAACAGATGGTAGCTGCAAACTCCCAGCTTTTATGGCTGAGCCATCAAAAAATGGCCTCAAAAATTCCAAGCTGGAATTCTGAAGAGCTGTGGAGCTGCTAAAATACCACCCTGAGTCCCTGGGTGAAGCCAGATGAGGTCTGGCTGGGTTTCCCTGCCTGGACCCTTCATGGCAGAGTGGTTTCAGCTCCCGTTGTCCATCCCGGCCATTTCCTGCTCCCGCTCCGACACTTTGATTCACGGTGCCCGGCCACCCGTGACCACCCAGGGAAATGGGAGCTGGCCCAGGCAGCCAGGGCCCTTCATGGAACCCCCAGGGGGAGGAACAGAGGCCATGATAACATCACTCCATTTCAGCCAGGGCCCATTTGTCACTGGCCCATTCCCAAGTGATCCCTCTGGGAGGAGCCGCTCGGCCGCCACTGTCCCCAGCACCCAGCCTGGGGAGGAGCAGGTGACCCCAGAGCCACCTTTCCTTGGCTGGATTCCCAGACACCTCCTGGGGATCAGGACATTCAGCTCTGCCACAGACACAAAGAGTGGCCCTGTGCCTCAGTTTCCCCATCCCTGTTCACTGGGACCTTGAGATACAAAACCATGGGGAGTGTCCAGGTGTCTGAGGAGCCCTGGGAGCTCCCTGTGGGAAGGGACAACTATTGAGCTCCTCTGCAGCCTGGGACCAGACAGGCTCTCTCCCACTTCCCATCCCATTATCCTCCTCATAAAAGCGCACTCTCCTCAGGCCCATTTCCCAGTGTTTGGGTTTGATTTGCTACTGGAATCCTCAGCCATGAGCAGCAGCCAGATGGCAAGGGCAGCCTGAGCCAGCTTTCCAAGGAGCTTTCCAAGGAGCTTTCCAAGTCCCTGGCTAAGACAATGACACACTCAAGGACAAACAAGCAGAACCAGAGGAGCAGAACGTCAGTGAGAGAGCCCCAGGAGCAGGGAGCAGGACTCAGGATCAAGGAGAGGGAGGCTGCAGCCCTGCCCTGATCCTTGCCCACCCCAGCTCCCAGCGGAAGATGCCTCAGGAAAGGTACCAGGAGTGTCCTGGAGAAGGATGAACAGCATTGAATGGCCACTGCTTTTTGAATTCTTTCTCTGCCATAGATGTTCTATGGACAGCAAAATGAACACAGCCTGTTTTCCTGTGGGATCATATTCCTTGTCCCCTGCTCATCCCCTTCCTTCCACCCTGTCCTCTCCCACCACCCAGGGCTGGGCTGGCCCTGCTGAGCCAAGCAGAAATTGTCACACCACAGCCCTGCCTGGCTCTCTCCTCCACCCAGCTACAACTATTTTTATAAAATCTGTAGAAAATTAATCATGATTGGGACATCCAGACTTTGGAGTGTGGTTGGAGTTGGTCTAGGAGGTGGAGAGGAGGGGGAGTTAAAGCAGATGGATGAGCAGGGAGATTGCTCCAAATTCCACTGTCAGGTGCCCAGCTCAGCTTCCCTGCAGCTCTGAAATGCCTCACAAATATCTCTCAGTTTCAGACTTTATTCCAGTGTTTTCAAACTTGAGGTGTCCTGGTTTGGTAGCTGTCAAATGCTTTTTTATTTCCACACTGAGAACCATTTGGTTTTTAAAAGCCTTTTAATTCTATGCCAAACAGCAAAACAGCTCAAGGTTTAGGTGGTTTGATTCTGTCAAAAATAAATATTTCTGTTTTCATGATCCCTTCTCCCTTTTTTTTTTTTTTTTTTTTT
>VWYN01023495.1:180513-230139 GCA_013400075.1 Hippolais icterina
TTTTGTCTGGAATAGTCTCACCCTGTCCTGGGGACTTGGCCCATGCCCATTCCCTGGCCTGCTCCCACTGGGATGTTGCTGTTGACTCCCTGGGACCAGGACACATCCAGGTGTCAGGCATGGGGAGCTCTGGGTTTGGCTCTGGAAGCTCAGGGATGGTGACATTTCTGCTGCAAACACCAAGATAATGACATTGCTGCCATAAATACAAAGAATTACCAAAGGTACTTTTTGTTCCTGAGGCATCCTTAGTGTCAGAGGGCTGGGCAAGGATTGGGGTGAGGGATGAGGATTGCCTGGGGCTGAGCCCCGGGCAGGGCAGGGCAGGGTGGGGCAGTGTGGGCATGCTGCCCAGGCTCTGTCTGCCTGGGAATTCTGGAACACAGCCCTGATGTCACCCAGGGTGGAGATTTGTGTCCATCAGCAGGAGATTTCTCCTGGGCAGCACCACAGGGGTTGTCCCTCTCCCAGGCTGACAGGTCTGTGAGGGAAACCATCATCTCCCACCCCACACATTTCTCTTTCCATTCCTCTCCAAAGCCATGCGAGGGGTTTTGTTCTGGAATGAACCCACAGCCCCTGAGGGTTTGTGTGGTGTTTGTGGAAGCTTCCAGCGTGCTCTGTATCCTGAACACCTGAGGAAGGGATTTTCCCAGGGAAGCTCTCCATCCTCAAGAACTCCTCCCCCCTTCTCTGGGCACCTCCCAAGCCCTGGAGGAGGGTGGATTATTCCAGGTGCTTTTCCTGCTGTGGAGGTCACAGCCAGACCTTTCCTGCTGTGGGAGGCTTGGCACGGGCTGAGGCAGGAGCAGGTGCCACCCCTGCCACGGACACAGCCCTGGGTGTGACCTGCCTGCCTTAGGTGTGTCTGTGTGTCTGTGAAGGGGCTCCTGACACTCCAAACTCCTCTGTGCCACACGCTGTGGCTGCTGCTCTGTTTGGAAAGAGATCATTCCAGAGCCCGGGTGTCCTCACTCCCCATCGGCACCAGGAAAACCGGGCACAGCTTCCAGCTGAGCTGGCCTCAATGACTGCACCACTGAAACAGCAACACTTAAGGAAGAAGTGTGTCCCTTCACTCCACTCCAAATATATAAAAATCCAGATTTCTCAGCATAACTGGGATCACAGCTCTTTTCCATTTTCCCAACCCACTTATGCACTCCAAATTCAGATCCTGAGGTGATGGGGATGGTCCCAGCTCCAGAGATGTTCCTGTCCCTGCACAGGGGCACAGCCAGTTCCTCTATAATCAGATTTTTCTTCATATTGACAGAAGTTCACAGTCACCTCAAGCAGGATTCTGTGCTTGGTGATGTGTGGAAATACTGGGAAATGCCTTCAGTGAGGCTGGGAACTGAGGCTGATCCCTATGTTAGTCAGAATCTGCTCTCATGGCAGTTTCACAGGAACATTTCCTGCTGTTGGAGATTACCCACTTCATCCCCAGACTGCCAAGGAAAGGTGCACATGGTGATAGTTCCACTGGGCTGGGCAGCATCAGATGGGCCCTGCTGGAGGTGAGCAGTCCTGACAGACAAGGACAGGGATGTGAAACTTCCCATGTCGGGCACAGACAGGACAGCAGCACTCAGAGAAAGAAACGTTCTTCAGCAAAGAAGCCAATTTCTGCACCAATTTCTTTGAGCATCATAACTCTAGTTTTCCTTATTTATTTTACCTAACCCCTCACTCCAGTGGCATTCAGAGATGCACAGAGGAGAGTTCTGACCTGGGCAGAGCGGCAAGGAAATCAGGTTTGCTGGTGCAGAGAAATCTCCCTGCATTTCTGCCTGGGTCTTTTGAAATGGCTGTGGAGGAATGAGCAGGACAGGCTCCAGAGGGCTGGGGGAAGGCTCAGAGGGGAAAACCTGTGTGTTTCATCTGGAAGCAGCTCTGCTGTCACCCTTCCACTGCACACTGAGGTCACCTGTGCAGCACGTGGCCTGGGTAGGCTCTGGATGCTGGGACACTCTGCCCATATGAGGGATTTTCCTTTGCATCACCAGGCCCTGGTCTCTCCAGGAGAGCTGCTGGAAAGCTAGAGCCTGTCACCAGAGCAGAGCTCCACCTCTGCCAAGTGATTCATTTCTCCTGACTCCAGACATTAAATATATTTAGGGACATTTGCAGATGTCAAACCCACCGCCGTGGTGGCTGGGAGGTGCGGGTGTCCTGCTGTCCCCTGGCTCTGCTCCAGGGATCCTTGTCCCAGCCAGGGCTGGGATGGGGGTCCCATTCCTGGAGCAGCTGCTCTGAGCAGGGTCACAGGGTTGGGTTCAAATCCCAGCTACAGCAGAGCTCAGCCCAAGCCAGACAACACCTCCCTTCCCTTCCCTTCCCACACACGGGGCTCAGAGGAGCAGAGCCCACCCTCCTCCGGGGTGTGAACATCATGCAAGAGGGTCCAGACCCTCCAAAGGCTTTTCCAACATGAGTGATTCCATGATTCCATGGGTTTGTGACCCAATCCCAACCCAGCAGCTGTGGTTGCTTTCCTTAACCAGCCACATGCCCTGACATGAAAACTGGAAGCAGAATCAGGCCCCTGAGGAGTGCTGTGAGCAAGGGCAGGGTTGTGGTTTGAGGTCCTGGCTCCCGTCACCGATTGGTGAAGTCAGGCTGGGGAGAAGATGGGAGTTTTCCCATGGATTTACACCTGGAGAGCTCAGGGGCTGAGCTTAAATCAGTGGCTTTGAACCAGTGCAGGAGGTGGGCTGGGGGTGAGGCTGAGGACGGGCCCCATTCCTGTAGGGCTGAGGCCACCAGGGGAGAGAGCACAAGCCCAAGGTGTCCCCATGGGGGAGAGAAGTGGACCAGGATGTCCCCAACAGGGGAGGACAGCAGCCCCAGGTGGTGGGGGAAAATGTCCCCATGGGGGAGAGCACCAGCCCAGGATGTCCCCAACAGGGGAGGACACCAGCTCAGGATGTCCCCACAGGGGATTGCCCCAGCACTGGTGTAACCCAGCGTGTTTCCCTTTCTGGGCTGTGTTCTCCTGCCTCTGGAAGGGGGTTTGTTTTTTGGAATAGGGTTTGTTTTTTGGAATGGGGTTTGTTTTTTAGAATGGGGTTTGTTTTTTCTGGGGCTGCCAAGGCAGTGTTTCCAGGCAGGCTCAGGGATACCCCACAGAGTTTGCCTGTGCTCAGAGCATCCTGGATCATGCCAGCAGGACCCAGGGATTGGCTGGACACTCCTGGTTTTCCGCTCATCGTGGGTGATCCTGGATGAGGTTTGGGCCAGGAGCCACCGAGGCCCTGTCGTGCCCTGCTCCCTGTTGACTCCCAAACCACATTTCCCTGGAGCAGCAGCATGGCCTGTCTGCTCTTTGGGATCAGCCTGCAGGAGGGGATGAGGACACTTCCTCACCCCCGGGGATGCTGTGAGTCCAAACACTGTTATGTCATGTGCAGAAGGAAGGGGCCCTGGGTGTCCATCTGGGGCAGCAGGAGGGGTGCAGATCCCCATGGAGTCACCCCTTGGAGCATCCTGATCCCCCTGGATTCCGTAGCCTGCTCACAGGGCTGTGAGTGCTTTCCCTGGGAGCAGGGATGTCTCTCCCAACCTTTCCTGGGAAGCCCTGCCACGTCAGACAAATCCTGCACCCTGTGGGATCCATGGCTGCTCCTCCTTTCTCTTTTTTTTTCAGTTATTTTTTGTTGTTGTTTTTGCTTTGTTGGTCTGAGCAGATGTTCTACACATCTGGCCACAACATGTTTGTTCTGCAGGCTGGTCTGTGCTGCGTTGGTGACACAGCAGCAGGGAAAGGAGCAGGGATGTCTCTGCCACAACTTCTGCTCCACCATCCAGAGGTTTTGGTGCTGCACCCTGTGGCTGGGGGTGCTGGCAGCAGGTCCCAGTTTAACTGGGCAGGATTCCCAGTGCCAGGCAGCCTGGGTTGGAGGTGTGGTACAGAATAATCAGTGGGGTAAGGGCTGAGGTTTGATCTGTACCGTGACCTGGGGAAAGTGTCTTGCCAACTTGCCAGGTACCAAAGCTCTGGTGGGAAGTTTTCCCTAAGGAAAGGTGATGATTAAATACTCCTTTATTTTCTGAGTGCAAAGACTTCACAGCCTCAACTGCAGAACAGAAATATTATCAGGAAACTACAAATCAATAATTTTTGGTTGCTTAAAGAAAGAGGTAAGTTGCTCTGTAACAAAAATAAATTAGGAGCGTACAGTAAAACATTTGATTTTCCATTCCGGAGCAGGGAAGTCCATTTTATGTGAGTGTGTGTGGAAAAAAGAGATCCATTTCTGAGCATCCCTGTGTGTCACAGGCCAGCCCATGCTGTCAGCTCCAGCTGAGGTTTTGAACTGCCAGCCTGTGGTGAGCAGGAAAGGAATTATTGCACAGCCCCATTTCACAGCTCTCTTCTGTGGAGACAGCATTGTCTGGAAGCAGTGTCTGCCTCCCTAAATATTCCCTGATAAAGCTGTGGCTTGCTGCTGCAAAAGTGAAACAGGAAATTTATCCAACACCTCTGTGGAGCTGTGGAAAGCAGAGTGCTGGAAGACTGGGAAGCATAAAAATCATGGCAAGGTACAAAAAGTCCTTGGCCTGGGCTCTGGGCTGTGAAAATTGAGTTCTTTGCTGACATCAATCCCGATTTGCTGTAGTGAGGTGAGGAATTTCATGATTGCAAAGGCAAATTCCCAAGCAAAATTGTCCTCCCCTGCTGTGGTTTGGGTAATAAAGCTTCAAACCAGCTGGCTGCCCTCAAAGCAATCGGGGATTTGGGGTTTTAGTATATTATCCATAATTCCAATTATTTGCCTTACCCCTCTGGGTGGGAAGGGAGATCCACGAAGCAAGAAAAAAAGGGGATGGAGAACATTTATTTAGAGAAACAAACACTATGAAGACAAAGGTGTTGATGCTCCCATCTCCCCATCTCTGGGGGAATGCACAGAAAAGGAGATCAGGCCTGCTGGATCCTATTGGAGAGCTGTTGAGGGATGCCAAGGGGTGTCCCCCAGCTCACTGCCACAGTGGATGTGCTGTTGAGGGGTCACAAGGAACCGTGGAGCCCCATGGGCAGATTCCTGCAGCCCCTCTCCCCCGGGCTCATCCCCTGCAGGAGGGATGGGATGGGATTTGGGATTTTGGGGTTTGGGATGTTTGGAGGATTAGGGGAATTACCCAAGGCTTGCAGGGGGCTGCTGGTAGACAAGGTGGGGGGGTCAGCAGGTTATCAGTGTGAGGGAGGAGCTGTATTTCTTCCACAGGAGGAAAAAAGCTCATCCGAGTTGGAAAAGCTTCTTCAGCTGCTCCTTCTCAGTGGCACTCTCAGGTTTAGGGACATCCAGGAGTTTCATGCCCCAGGGCAGTGACTCCTGAAGGACAGCTGGGCCCACAAAGTCATCCTCCTCCTGCTGGAACCTGCTGGAGGGCTGAGGGTGGAGCAGGTGGGGCAAGAACAGAACTGAAAGAGAGCTGGGAGCTCCTCAGGGCTGCCAGGGATAACTGATATGAAAAAATGGGGAACTGCTTCGTTTGGCTCTGTCTTTTTGGGGAAGTGAGAGGGAAAACTCCCACTGCAAGTGCCTGTGGAGGCTGAGGAGGGATCCAGAGAAGCACGTGCACAGGTCAGGAGGAGGACGAGGAGGAGGAGGTTTCCTTTGAGCATGGAAAGAGGCAGACTCGGCCCAGCCGGAGGAGCCGTGGCCCTCCCAGGCTCAGGGTTCCCTTCCCTGCATTCGTAAACCCCGGGCCGTGTCCCAGAACAGGGGAGTCAGGGCCGGGCAGCAGCAGGGAGCTGCAGGGCTGCTGAGCCTGCTCTGCCTGCAGCCCAGACAGCCGCGACTTCCAGGAACTGACTTCCTCCTCTCCCATGGAAATGCTTTCCTCCACCTCCCAGGAAGATGCTCTCCTCCATGTCCCAGGAAGATATTTTCCTCCATCTCCCAAGAAGATGCTTTCCTCCATCTCCCACGGAGATGCTTTCCCCACCTCCCACAAAAATGCTTTTCCTCCACCTCCAATGAAGATTCTTCCCTCCACCTCCCATGGAGACGCTTCCCTCCACTTTGCCCATCCTTGTCCCCTGTTCATGAGGAGACAGAGAGGTTCCGTGACATCGCGGGGGAGCTGGAGGAGCTCAGCCCACCCCGCGGGACCTGCCGGAACTGCGCTCCCTCCGCCCGGCTCCCAGCTCGGGAACTCTCTGAAATGCTGGCATCTTGTGGTAGCTTGGGAAAACTGCATTTCTACTGAGCCCAAAGCTGCTGCTGTAAGAAATCCCTGGTTGTTTCGGATCCCGATGGATGGGGATGGAACTCGGGTAAGCAAAGAGAGAAATTGGGTGCATTTGTTCGGGGAGAAGAGGGGATGTGGAAGTCCTGCTCCTCCCACCCCCCTATTCCTGCAGCAGCCCTGTCCCTTTCAGAGGATGTGGTTATCCAACAACGAACTCCCCAGATGGATTTTGATCCCCATTTTTCCTCCATGCCATATTTTGCCCTGCCTGTGGTCTCTGGGCTGGGAGGCTGCGTCAATCAGCCGAGGAGCTGAGACCACATGAGACATTTTCCCTCATCCTGGAGGTCTCACTCATCTGAATTTGGAAGATCTGAGGGAGCTGAGATTTGATGGCAGCTCTGTCCCTCCAACCAGTGCTAGATTGGGGTGAAAAATCTCTGTGGGTTTGGCTCAGATCTCTTTCAACTGCTTTTGCCAGATGGACTCTCAGCCAAGCTCAGCTGCAATGCTGGGAATCCTCGTCCAGCAGGGGAAGGGTTGTTTAATCCATTGGAACAAGGGAGTTCCCACAGGTGCAGTTTCAGGTGGATTCACCCAGGTGCTCAGTGGGTGCCAAATCCCGTTCCTCAGAGCCCTCCTGGATGCACAAATACTTATCTCAGAGCATTAAATCACCAAGAGCAGCTCCCTCCCCTCCCTCCCTCCCACTCTGCTCCTGGCTGGGGCACACTCTGGGATGCTCCAGGAGCTCCCGTGGCCCTCGCTGCTCTGAAAAATGACCTGGGGACCTGGAGCCCTTTAATAAAACAGGAAACGTCAAATATTCCAGGGATATAAATAACGAGAACATCTGGTTCTGCACGCTGCCGTATGGGCTGATGGCACCAGGACAGGAACTGGGACAGATCCCAGCTTTGGTCCAGAGCAGGACACTTCAGGGTGCCAGCAGGGTGCTCTGAGTCTGTCCAAGAACAAGTTCCCTGTCAGCTCCATCAGGAATCCAGGATTTGGATGAGTCCAAGGCAGGAGCACAGGGAGGGGACACACGTCCCACCTCCAAGGCAAGTCCCACTTGTCAGCAGCTCTCCCAGACCATTTCCTGGCTCCCCAGTACTGAGTGTCCTGTCCCGGTGAGCTGAGCCCTGGCCAGGGGCTGTCCCGCCGCCATGCTGGGGGATGGGAACTCAGAAAACCTGGAAAGGGCAAGGCAGCCCCAGGTGTCCATGTCTGCCCTGACAACTCAGCAGAGTGGGCTCTTCCCTGCTCCTCCACAAGAATGGGAAAGAGACCAGAGGAGCCTTGGAATAATAGGGATTGGGGGAGTTCTGGGGGTGTTTCCTGCAGAGATTCTGCTGGTCTGGCAGCCCATGGGGGCTGGCAGGACCAGGGTGGCTAAAGGCTCCCAGGGAGGATTTCTTGTGTGCATTAGCAAAATGTGCTGGGATTTTTTCTGGGAAAAATAACCAACTTCTAAGGAATGTGCTGAGGGAATGTTTTCACAGCCACAACGGGCTTTGAAAGATGATGCTTGTAGAGAAAATACCAACTTAAGGTACTGCAACATTGGAGAGAACAGACACACTTGGGGGCAAATCCTTCTTCTGTGAGTGCTCTGTGCTTTATTTGGTGGGGGGAGGCAGCCTGGGAGCCATCCTTTACCCAGAGAGGCTTCTGACATGTAAGCCCAGCTCTAAATCACTTCCTCCTTTATTAGAAATAACCATTGGCACAAGCTGCCACGGGAAGTGATGGATTCTCCATCTCTTGAAGTCTTTAAATCAAGACCGGATGCCATTTTGGAAGAGCTGGGGAGCCGGGCAGAAACGCTCAGGCTCAGTGCAGGAATAAGGGATGGACTCATCTGGCCTGCGTTAGACGGGAAGTCAGCCTGCATAATCTATGGTCCTCTCTGGCTCGGAGGTCTGGGGAGGTTCAGATCTGCAGCCAAAGTGGGAGGCTCCTCACGTGCCTTTGACAGAGCAGCGCCCTGGGGTGCGGGAAAGGCTCTGAACCGCCTGGAAGGCTCCCGGGGGTGCCTGCAGATTTATCCTCGCTGGTACCTGAGGCAGTGTCATTTCCCAGGAAATGATCTCTGCTCTGCACTTAACTCGGTTTACTCTACCCCCAAAATCCTCCAAATGTTCCAGCTTCCTGCTCCCAGGCTGGGCATTCAATGACTGCCAAAGGTTCTCCAGCATCCATCCTCTTCCCAGCTTTTCAGCACTTGGAGGTGGCTCTCCTCCACCCTCTAATCCCATGCAAACTCTTAATAATTAAACTCTAGCTAATTACAGCAGGAGGGAAAGCTGGTGCAAACTCCCCAGCCCTGCAATACAGGGGCCAAAAGGAGACAAGCTTGGAGAACTTATTTTTGGCTCTTTCCAGCACTCAGGAGATGGATGTGGAAAACAAGCCAGGAAAGCCAGGAGGGAGCTCAAAATGAAGATGAAAAGCTCAACCCAGGCCTGTTAACAACGACTTTGCACTCTAGGTCTTGCACAGATGAAGGGAAAAGCACAGAGACCAAAGTTTGGGAGTTTGGGAGATTTAATCCTTAGACATGTGTGCCATGATTTAAGAGGAAAGGAGCATCTCACTTGTGACTCCTGCCTCCTTGGAGAAGAAAAGGGGTGAGAAAAGGAGCCTTTATTCAGCCCCGAGACTGTCTGCACCTGCAGACAGTGATGGGAGGTGGTTTGTGCCGCCCTTGGCTGGACTAGCTCATCCCTCCCTTCCCGGGCATTCGGAGGACTCCAGCCCCATCCCTCCCTTCCCGGGGAACGGGGGGGCTCCAGCCCCATCCCTCCCTTCCCGGGGAACAGGGGGGCTCCAGCCCCATCCCTCCCTTCCCGGGCAGTCGGGCTCCAGCCCTGCCTTGCAGTGCGGCCGAACGGCGGCAGGCGGCTTCCAGGGATGCTGCTGGCTGCAGGCTTTAAAAAAAACCAGAGACACAGAGGACCGGAGAGCGTCACTTCAGAGAAAAGCAAAATGTGAAGTCTGTGCATATATTTTGTCCTGGGAAAAAAGGAAAATACAGCAAAAAATAACGAGAGATGGCGGGAAATGTTGCAAGTGATGGGACGCACCTGGAGTGCTCCCGGCTTTGCTGCAGCTCGAGGTTTTCCATGTAGGATTAAATCTTTAAAGTGAAGTCGACAGTTTAAAACTGCCTCAAGGAGCTCAGATCCACCTGAACCTTCCAAACAAGCAGCTCCATCAGCGGAGAAATGCCTCTACATTTCCTCCTCTTTTTCATTTAATTTAAACAAAACCATAACGTTGTAAGCCAAGCACTCGTGCTGATGGATGAGAGGTTGGAAGTGGCACTGACAGAATGCTGAGAGCAAGGGGAAGGGAAAGGGGGTAAAATGTGTTATTTCATAACCTGGGCAGAGAGAGAGAGAGAAAGAGAGAGTGAAAGAGAGAGAGAAAGAGAGAAAGAAAGAGAAAGAGAGAGAGAAAGAGGGAAAGAGGGGAAAGAGGGATTGGGGGATTTTTTGAGAGAGAGAAAGAAAAAAAAAGAGAGATAGAAAGAGAGAAAGAAAGAAAGAAAGAAAGAAAGAAAGAAAATAGATTCTGGTTTTTAGGTGTAGGAATGGAGGGGCTTTGCTGTGACACCGATGGCAATTTTATTTGCTCTTGCTTTGAGTTGGAAAATGGGCTTTTAGCACAATTCTAATAAAGGTCAGCGATGTGCGTGTGTTTGCCGGAGGGGGAGCACTGGCAGCGTCCTGCACTGAGCCTGGGGGGTTTGTTGAGCTCAGGGGACTCAGCAGCCACTCTGCCAAGCAATAGGTGACAGTGGACAAATCCTCCCTTTCCTTGTGCTCCAGTTTCCAGCTGAACAACGAGGACAATAAAATCCGTAAAGGATCCACTGGCTTGTGCTGGGGATGAGAATTGCAGCAGAACTGGGGCTTTGTCCTGTGCTGTGCCCACGGATTCTGCTGTGCATGGATGCTCTGCATGGACCTGGCCATGTCAGTGGATCCCTGGCAGTGTCCCAGGCCAGGCTGAACAGAGCTTGGAGCAGCCTGGGACAGTGGGTGGTGTCCCTGCCCATGGCAGGGCTGGCACTGGCTGGGCTTTAAGGTCTCTCCCAACCCAAACCCCTCTGGGACTCTGTGATCCCTCCATGTGCTGGGGTGCTCCAGCATTGTTCCCTGGAGGTGCCCGCCCTGTTCTCGGAGCCAGACTCCTGACCTCTCCGTGCAGCTCAGCTCCCGACGTTTGGAAAGTCAATCCCCTCCTCTCCGACGGAGGGGTGAGAGCAGCCCCTGCCCTACAGATGTGCTGCGGATAAACAGCCCGAAGGCTCTGAGCCTCTCCAGATGCTGCGAGGGGGAAAAAACAACCCAGCAGAGCAGGACAAAACCCCGCCGGGATGCTCCCGACCTGATCCCCGGGAGCGCAAACCTCAGGGCAGCGAGGGGATTTTTGCCAAAGCCGGGATCGGCTGGGGCGCAATAAATCTCATTTGTCGGAGGAGTGCGGAGCCTCCTTGATCAGCTCCGGGGAGCTCACGGGAGCAGGGGGAAGCCGGGGCGAGGATCGCCTTCGGGAGGCGTCCTTGTGCTTCCCGAGCTGCTGGGGAGGGCGGCACGGACCCAGCAATCGCTGCTGCTCGGAGCAAAGCCTCTCTCAAACAGCGGATCTCTGGCTCTCAGGGGAGGCGCTGCCGCCCCGCCGCCGTGAGCTCAGCTAAAGGAGAGTTTTAATGGGGAACTACAAATGTTTGGGGCTTGGAAGACGCAACCTCAACTTTCAGGATGGCAAAATGGGAGCAAACTCTGGGCTGCAGTGCTGCCAATAACTGCATTGAGGGTCTGAGCTCGATGCCTGCGGGATGTGTGGTTACCCTGACCCCAGGGGGGTCTGACGTGAGGCGGGATCCCTAAAGGGATTTTTGTTTTTTCCTCATTGAGATGGGGACTGGGGTCATGTCTGCTCCCCATGGGGTGGTTTGCAGGGCTCTGGGTCGCTCTGGGTGTCCCAGCAGTGACCTCGGGCAGCGGAGGGAATACCTGCCCTGAGTGGAGGGAGGGGCAAGTGGGAGTGCCTGGGAAGGACTAAAAGAAAAATAAAAATAATTTGGAGAAAGTTTAAGTCCCAGCCCCAAATCACCTTATTTCTTTCCCCAGGGCTGCGTTCTCTCTTGGGACCCTTCTCCAGCTTGGGAAGCAGCTCTGGCAGTGCTTGGATCCTTGCTTGAGCCTTACAAATTTGTGATGTTTCTGAGCAGGATCATGGAATTCCAGAATGGTTTAGGTCAGAAAGGACTTAAAGCCCATCCAGTCCCACCCCTGCCATGGGCAGAGACACTTTCCACTGTCCCAGGGTGCTCCAAGCCTTGTCCAGCCTGGCCTTGGGCACTGCCAGGGATCCAGGGGCAGCCACAGCTGCTCTGGGCACCCTGTGCCAGGGCCTGCCCACCCTCACAGGGAACAATTTCCTCTTGGTTTCCAATCTGAACCTCCTCCCTCTCAGTTTCAGGAGCACTGTGAAAGCACCAGATGGAGCTGAGGGGACTCAGCTCTGGTTGAGCTCTGCCGTTGATGAGAGCCAGTAGGGTTCTCACCAGTGGGGCAGTAAAAGCAGAGCCTCGGCATTGGCTCCTCGTTATTAAATTGCTTCTGATTCTCGGCAGTGCCCCAAGGCCAGCCAAGGGCTGTGTCCATCACACAATAAGATAACAGCCATCATAATTAATAAACTCTAATGGGAATGCACAGAAGCCAGAGCACAGGTGAATGACAGGGGCACAGGAGCCTTTTAACATCCCCAGGACTGAGCCTCCGCTGCCCTCAAAGCCAAATGCAGCACAAATATTTTTATTAAATCCAGGAATGCTTTGGGCGGGAAGGGACCTTAAATCCCATCTCATTCCACCCCTGCCATGGGCAGGGACACTATCCCAGGGGGCTCCAAGGCCTGCCCAACCTGGCCTTGGACACTGCCAGGGATCCAGGGGCAGCTACAGCTGCTCTGGGCACCCTGTGCCAGGGCCTGCCCACCTTGACAGGGAACATTTTCCTCCCAATATCCGATCCATCCCTGCCCCCTGGCAGTGGGAAGCCATTCCCTGTGTCCTGTCCCTCCAGGCTCTTGTCCAAATTCCCTCTTCAGTTCTCCTGGAGCCCCTTTAAGCCCTGGAAGGGACTTTGAGCTCTCCCTGGAGCCTGCTCTTCTCCAGGCTGAGCAATCCTAATTCTCTCAGCCTCTCCTTGCAGGAAAATCATTTCCACATTCCCTTGCAATGCATCTCCATACAAACAGGGCAGGCTGAGATTCCCAGGGCCGCCCCACTGGGAGCATCCATGGATTTGCTGTTCCAGGTTAGCCTGGAATGGGCCAGATTCCTCTGTGGTGCCGGCTTGTCCTCTCCTTTCCTGCCAGCCCCAACCCAGAGCACCCCTGGTCTCTGTGTGATCATGGCCAGAGGAGATGGGGAGGATGGGAGGGTTAGTGGCTACTGGGACTGGGGAGGATGGGAGGGTTGGTGGCCACTGGGACTGGGAGAAAAGGGTCAATCAGGGCACTGGCAATAGTCCCAATCCACAGTGAGTGTTATTGCAGCCATGCTGGGTGAGGCCGGGGCTGTGTCCCTGGAGAGGAGTGCTGGCTGCCAGCAAAAATCCTCTTAACAACAATTAATGGCACCTAATTACTCTTTCTTTTGTCTTTTATTTAGCAACGGGGCTCAGCCCAGGAAGCCCTGGCTTCCACTGTCAGAGTATTTTGACTCGGGACTGCAAAGGGCTCATTTCTTGCACAAACACGACCAGACCAGCAAAGTCCCCAAGCTCCTGCAGGTCCCCTCCTGCCCCCCAGGGTGTCACAGGGACATATCCTGCACCACCAGCACCCTCTCCACTGCCTTGTGTCTTGCCATGGCCCGAGATGGAAAAATTCCCTGCCCGGATCCCTTTTTCCTGGAGTTCTGTCCCACGGAAGAGAGCCCCCAGGCCAGAGGCGTGTGGAGAAATGGTTCTGCCAAGCCAAACCTGCAGCTCCACTCTTGGCTCCTGATCCATCCCTGGGATCCTCTCTGAGCTCTGAGCCACAGCACTGGCATTTCCTGACCCAAAGCTCCTTTCTTTAGTGGCCCTGGGTGGATTTTTCTTCCTTGAATTTCTCAAGCTGGTTCCTGATCCCAGGCCAGCCTTTCATCTCTCCTGGCAGTTCCCAGTGGCATCTCTTCTGTTGTCCCCCTGGGGTGGACAAATGGCCTTGAGGGCAGAATACAGCCAGAGCTGGCTGCTGGCACTGCACCACTGCAGGTCACGGATGAAGGACTGGGAGCATCTCCACGGGGGCAGAGGACCAAAAGGATCTGTTTAAACTTGGAAAGAGCAGCCTGAGGCTGAGCATCAGTGTGGCCAGCACGAGCAGGAAGAGGTGTCTGGGATGCGGAAATGGGGTTTTTTGGGAAATGGTTTTTTGAGGGATAACCACAAGCCACACCATGCCAGAGGAAAAGGCTGCAGGGACTCCCCGTGCCCAGCAGTGTGCATGGAAAAGGGGGCAAGAAGTTCTGCTGCCAGGGACTGGGGGTGAAGCGACATTTGGGGAGGACGGGAGGCAGAAAGGGATGAAAATGGGTCCAGACTCTGCCCTGGAGCTGAGGGCAGGACCGTGACCCCCCCTCTGCCACGGAGCAGGGCAGAGCAGCGGCCACACGAGCAGGCAGGAAGAGGCAGCTAAAATAAGCGAAGGGGTGGAAAAGGGAGGAGAGAGTATCAGGGAGATAACAGAAAGGTTAGAGAGGAAAGGCAGAGGAAGTGAGCTGAAAACAGCAGGGATGTCATGGAAAGGTGAAGCTGCGCCTCCCGCCCAGCGCCGTGATCAGCCCAGCCCTGTCGTGATGCTCGAGGCTGCGTCAAACACACCGAAATCTGCCCTCTGCCCTCCCCCTGCCCCCGGCAGCCACCCGGGGGCACCTGGAAATCATTCGTGCTGTCCCCTGGGCTGCCGAGGGCAGGACGCAGGCAGGGCACCGCCTGTGCCGGCCGGGCTGCTCCTCTCCCGAGGGAATGCCTGTTTATTCCCTCCAAAGGACACGCAGTTTGTCACTGACATTCGGGAACGAATCCCAAATTAATGATTGGCTCTAACCTTTTCTACGTGGGATGTTTTTTATTTCCACGGCTCATCCCGGTGTGGGAACTGAGCCGCTGGAGCTTTGCCGCTGCTTCCACCTGATCGCGGGCCAGTGAAATCCTCGGGGGGGATTTTGTGTTTGCAAATGCGGAGCAGGCTCAGGGCTCAGCCCACAGGTGCCATTACCTCATGGTTGTTTGCTCGTGCTGGGAATAACCCGGCAGCTTTTGGAGCCAGAGCCCCGCTAGACACCTTTTCCCTGGCTGCGATCCCGGCCGCAGCACCCCAGAGCCGGGGATGGAGAGGGGAGGATGGAGGGTGGAGGACGGAGGACGGAGGGTGGACTGGGGAGGGTGGATGATGCTCTTTGGCCCTCACGCTTTACTCCCATTTCCTGGCTGCCAATCTTGATTTAACTCCTCGGGTTCTGCATCACGACACGGCCGGGGGGGATGAGGGTCCTGGGCTCAGAGAGGGGCCGGGGCTGCAGCAGCTGGAGGGAAAGGAAGGGGAGAGGAGCGGAGAGATAAAGCCCCCTCCCCAGCAAGGCTGTGCTGCAGCTGATAAGAGCCCTGACGGGCTGTAATGGGAGCCCTGGCTGGCTGCTTCCTCACAAAGTCATGACTCAGGGATAATGTTCACATCCTCCGAACGGCGAGGGAGCTAAAAATACAGCCAGGAAAATGAGAATGAGAATGAGCGAGCATGAATGAGAGCGTGAGTGAGAAATGCACTGGGGAAAAGAGAGAGGAAGCATGAATGAAAGAGCCTGGGAGAGAGAGAGGGAGAGAGTGAAAACAGCCGGAGCCGTCCAAGTTTCCAAGCTGCAAAGCTTTGCCTGCAATCAGCGCTCTGGCAAAGGCAGCCTGCAGGAATGTAAACCCAGCCCGCGAATTCGGCTTTGCAGGCAGCACTCCTGGCATCACCTCCCTGTCACCTGGGGCTGCTCCAAGCACGGGGGACACCCACGGGACCCCTCATGCCACCCATGCCCCAGCACCGGGGTGTCCTGCCCACTGGGGTGCACCTGAACATACAAGGACGTGCTTGTGTGTTCATCTACAGATCCAAACTCATTCCAATTCTCCCACAGATCCTGGCCAGATGCCCTGGGAAGGAGGGATGCACCTCTGTCCTCGGTGTGGCTCCTCCCCATGGGGGGGGGTTGGGGGAGGGGTGACCCTGGGGAGCCCCACTGCTGCCCCAGCCTTGTTTCTCCATCAATTCCTGTGGTTTTTCCCAATATTGCTGTGAGTCCCTGTGCGAGCCCCAGCACCTGCACACAGCCCCGAGCTCATTCTCCTGGAAAGACAAACGATTTTGTCCCCCACTGCTGCCCTCTCATCTCACAGACATCCCTTTGGGGCTGAAATGTGCTTCACAGATATATCCCAGTGCTGGGGTTCCACCACAGCCCCCCAGCACTGGGCACTTGTCCCCATCCCCTCCGGCTCCCCTGCTGCAGAGCCAGGATGGATAAAGGGGCCTTGGAGCAGGTCTTCAGGGTTTGGAGACCCCCTTTGCCTGGAGGAGAAGGTGTATTCCAGAGCAGGATGGTAAGAAGTGGTTCTGGGTGCTTGGGAAGTGCCTGAAACTCTGTTTTCTCTCTGGCTTTGGTGGGATTGAGAGGCATCTCTGGGGGAAAGCAAAGTCCCTTCCATGGAGACTGAGAAGTTCAGTCACAGAGAGATTTTTCCACCAAAATACCATTTTCTGGCGTCTCCTCTCCCTCATCCTCTCGTGGGCTGGGGCAGGGGAGTGGCCACTCCTGCCTGCAGTGCCCGGAGAGGGCTGGCAGGGAACGATCCCCGGCACATCCCATCCCCGGCACATCCCATCCCCGGCACGCGCCGCAGCATTGTTCCAATTGTTTCCTCCTGGGGATCCGGCTGATCTGACACAGGCAGGCCCTCGCCTGCCGCTTCCCTGCTCCTGGATTTTGTTCTGAGCTTCTTTTGTCCGAGGTTTCCCCAGCGGGGCTGGGCCGGGCCGGGCTGGCAGAGGGATGCTGGAGGGATGCCGCTGAATGGGGCTGGGAGCAGTGAGTGTGCCCAGCCTGGGGCAGCCCAGGGCTCTGCCAGAGCCATCGGACACACACTGCCCATGTTTGACAATCCTTGGGAGCAGCTCTGCGGTGTGGTGGGGTGCTGGGATCAGGAGGATGCCGGGCCGAGGCTGAAAGATGGGGAGAATGGTTCGTGGCTAATGGGAATGTGTTGCCATCCTCGCCCCAGTCGCTGGTGCTGCTCCAGCAGCTTTGTGGCAGAGCCCCTTATGACAAATGTGATGAGAAACCCCAAGGGACAGGACAGGCTCTGCCACCACCTAATTGGGATTTACTTAAAGGGAGCAAACCCAGCCCAGCCTGTGCTAAATCCATAAAAAAACTCCGCAATTCTTCCCCCCCATCCCCCAGCCCTCACAGGAATAGGGATGCACACTTCTAAGCAACTTTTTTAGGGCAATCAATACAATGGGATTGCTGGCTCCTGGGCCATGCGGTTCCTACAGGCAGTGCACGGCTCCTGCCAGCGGGAAGTCGCTCCTGGCCGCTGTCGGGGCGCTGGATGCCCGCGGGTCACGGAGGGACGAGCGCGGCCGGGTTAATCCAAGCCCGATCCCAGATGGGAAGCGAGATTAGATCCTCCTCCGTCATCGCTGCTGGGCCCGGCGCTCCTGACAAAGGCCCCGGGGCTGAGCCTGGTGCTGATCCAAGGAGCCAATTTTAGAGCCCGCTCTCCGCAGACAATCTCCGATTGTTTGGGCTGGTTTGAAGCTTTTCCCAGCCGCGCCGTCATCGCATCCTGTGACTTGGCAGGAAAGGCCTCTGTGCACAGACCCCGCTGCCAAGGAGCCCGCGAGGTGTGACAGAGAGGGCTGCACGTCCTCCCTGGGGGCTGCACATCCCTCCGGGGGCTGCACATTCCTCCAGGGCCTGCACCTCCCTCCAGGGGCTGCATGTCCCTCCGGGGGGCTGCATGTCCCCGTGGGCTGCATGTCCCTAGGGGCTGCATGTCCCTCCTGGGGGCTGCATGTCCCCCCAGAGGAGGGGCTTTGTGGTCTCCACGGAGCATGGAAGAGCAGGGAAGAGCAGGGAAGAGCAGGGAAGAGCAGGGAAGAGCAGGGAAGAATGCATTTCTCCAGGCACGGGGTGGCCTGAGACTGGCAGGGGACCAAGCGCAGATGTGGCAGCACAGGGCCACCCACGCCCTTGTCGGGGATGCTGCAGGTGGGTGGAGGTGGCTGCAGCTGCGGGACACCCCGAGGAGCTCAGCTGCACCATGGGATGTTGGAAGGAGAAGGGAATTTTCTCCTAGGCTGGGAGAAAAGCCAGCACAACTGAGCTCTTTCTTTTTCCTGCTTGATAACTTTGGTTTTCCTCCTCCACTACCTCCTCGTGCACCCCCAGCCCCGCTGCACCCCCTCCCCAGCCTCCCTTCANTGCCCGTGGCTTTTCCCTCTGGCTGTCAGCAGCTCTGCCAGCTCCCTCTCAGAATGGGAAGCAGCCAAAGCAAGCAGAGATACCTGAACCTGCCATCCACCCACTCCTTGTCTGGACTCAAGATGTTTCAAAGCTCCCCCCTTTCTATTTCTATCCTCATTGTCATCCTCCTTTGAGAGGAAGGTCTATTATTCCCCTCCTCCTTTTCTCTCTACAAAAATGGGACATTGTTTCTTCTTTCTTTGATTTAAAAGCCAAAAACAGTTATAGGAAACTGTTCAGCAGATGTTTTACAGTATGAACCTAGAGAAAAAAAATTAAAGAAAAAATAAAAGCTCTTGGATTTTGCTTGAGGAGCTAAATTTAGCCTAATACTTCCTCCCATTCAGGGTTTGTGTTGGCATAGGCGAGGCATAGGTTTGAGCACTTTGATTGTAGTATTTATTTTATTTCTCTCATTTGCTGCATCCATAAAAAGCTGGAGTTAATGAAGCTCATTGAGGGAGGAGGAGAATCCAGCCTGAGCTGGGTCTCAGCGAGCTCCCTCTCAGCCCACAGGATGGGATTGTAGCAGAATAATTCCTCATCCTGTTTGCAAGGCTTATCCATGCCCATGGCAGTGCCCAGGAGGGCCAAATGAGATCAAACTCCCAGCTGAGGTTGGTGAATTCTCAGGGAGAGATTTACAGGCACTGACGAAGGCAGCGCTGGAGCCCCGGCTGCTCTCAGAGTGCTGGAAATGGCACTCGCTGGTTTCTGGAAACAGCTTCAGTCAGCACTGCCAGAACTCATCCCATAAACCTTCCCCAGGCCGGGCTCCTGCTGGCTTGAAAAGGCCCAGGACAGCACCAGCTGAGTCCTTGTGAGCAAGGACAATGTCCCCAGCGGGGTGTGCTCCTCCTGCCACCAGGAGCGGCACCCAGAGTTGGGGCCCTGCTCTCGGGGCTGAGCTGTGGGTGGGAAATCCCTGCAGGGCTGGGAAAGGCTGGCCAAGGATGGCATTTCCCCCCAGGAAATCCATTCCCTGCCATCCACGGGCACCACTGTCCGCAGTGCTCACAGAACCACTTGCCTTGGCAGATCCAGGTGGAAAAAGGGAGGAAAATCAAGCTGGGGTCTCTCCAAAGGGAATGAGAGGAAGCTAACGCTGTGTTATCACTGCCTGGTGCACGTTGGGGTGGTTCCCATCTGGGAAAAGCCTTTGGAGCAGGAGGGACAGCCCTGTGATGCTGCTCCAGGGTTCCTTCCATCACCCTTCCTGTGAGCCAGGCTCCCCTTCTTGCCCACTCCCAGCCTGAGCCAAAATTTCCATATCCTGCTGCTGAACATCCAGCTGGAGCTGCCAACTGTGCCTGGGAATATCCAGGGAAAACCTGCAGCCTTCCACAGCTCGGCATTCTGGATATGTACCCAGGGGCTTGGATTTGGGCAGAGACCCTGCAGATAGGGAAAGATGGGTAAAGCTTCAGAGTGATGGATCAGGCTGCCCAGAGAATCTGGGAATGCCTCATCCCTGAAAGTGTTCCAGGCCAGGTTGGACAGGGATCGGAGCCATCTGGGACAGTGGAAGGTGTCCCTGCCCAAGGATGGCACTGGATAGGATTTAAGGTCCTTTCCACCCCAAACCATTCCATGAATCTATGACTCACCAGCAGAAGAAACCAGAGGTTATTCAAGGCAGAGAAAATTCCTGTAAATGAAGATACAGATCCAGCAATTAGCCCAGAGATTCTCTGCAAACCTCCTTATCCCAGTGGAGAGCCAAAAGGGGTCAAAAGCAAAGCCTGTGCTTGCTCTCTATTGGAAGTTTTCCGTCAGGAAAAGGCACACTGGGATCTTATGTCCAGAGCTGTGAACCCAGAGTGTCTCCCCTGGCATGGGGAGGATTAATCAGCAGGTGGGGATTAATCAGCACTGGGACACGGGATTGAATGTGGCACTGGGCATCCCTGGCAGGGATCTGAGCTGTGCACTGGGAGTGAGAATCCAGGCTGTGTTTCCAGACATTAATGGCTTATTTGTTGTCTAAGAGGGTGGAAAACCAGAGAAAATCCGAGGTCCAAAGGATTTTCAAAGGTTCCAATAGGGCACTGTTGGTGCAGCCTGGGCTGGGGAGCCGGGCAATTACCAAGGCAAACTGCCCCAAATCCATGGGCTCGGCTCTGGGGGCTGGCAGGATAAAGCTCTGATTCATGGACACATCTTTGGCTCCTTTCTTTAGGATCTCTGTATGTTACACATGCAGACAAGCAGGAATGTCATTTTTTCCAGACTGCTTTTTGCATAAATTAGGATTGTTTGCTGTTTATCAGCTCACCCCGCCGTGACCCCTCCCTCCAGCCCTCCAGCCCCATCCCTGTGCCCTGCTGAAACCCCACGGATCCACGGTGGCTCTGGGAAGGGGGAAGGCAGGCTGGGGCACTCCCAGCTGGCTTTTTTGGGAGCTGCACTGAGGGTGGGCAGGTTATGAAGCACCCAGAGCAGGCTGTAGGACAGTGGGAAGGGTTTTCCCTCTCCAGGGTGGCTGTGCCTGCCCCTGTCATCCCCGAGGATGGATCCTGGGATAGGATCATGCTTTGAGGTTCTGCAGTGCTGCTGGGAGATGTGAAGTGCTCCGTGAGGCAGCCTGGATCCGGGAGAGCTGCTCGGCCTCGGGAGCGCTGATAAATGGGATGTGCTGCTGCTTCCCCTCCCACCCACACACTTCCACTTTCACTTCACATGTGGGACCCAGCCCTGCAATTCCCAGCCCGGCCATAAATAACCCCTGCAGCGCCAGGCAGCCACGGGGACGGCGTGGATTCAGCCAGAACATGCCTTATTTATCCCCTTTCTTCCTCTGGAGCTCTGGGTGTCCTTCATGGAAGGGATGTCACACCCTAGGGATGTCACCTGTGTCCTGTTATCGTGCCTGAGCTCCCCTGACAATTGACAGAGGAGACAAAGGAGAATCTGTCCAAACACCCTCGGTGCAGCTCAGGAATTAAATATGAAAAGATACAGCTGTTCCCAAAGCCTAATCCTTGTCACAGACAAACTTTCCTTGACCTGGAACTGTGTGGAAAATAAACAGAGAGGTAAAGGACACGTTAATAACTCATTTCCACAAAACCCAGCCTTACTTCTCTGCTACTGGAATTTTTCCCTCCGCTGCTCGCTCCCGTAACAAGAAGTGTTCATGAAGGTACAGATGATTTTGCATTGGTTTAGATATGCAAATAAAGTATTGAAAAATGTCCAGTTTCTCTTCCACTGGGAACATCTCACACCTTCCCCGCCCTGTGGGAGAACCAGGATAACATTTCCTTAGCTGAGGGTTCTCCTGGCATTCCTGGATGGATAGTGGGACCCGGGAGCGCTCAGCTCCCACCTCAGCCCTGCTGAGGTCATGGCACCAACCACTGAAGCCTCGCTGTCCTTGTGTCTGTCAGCTGATGGAGAACACAAAGGTCACTTTGAAACTGGGAAAAGGCCTCAGGAAAAGGAGAATTTCCCAAGTTTATCAGCTCCCCACGGAACCCAATGCAGAGAAATCTCTTCATTCCTACGTCACCCACGTCCTTTCTCCTCCTCCTCCCCACACAGTGGCATTTCTGATGGGAAGAGATGTGAGCCATGGAAGGAGAGCCCAGGGATTCAAAGGATGAGCTGAGCTGAGCTGAAGTTGATCTGTGAGTCCTGAAAAATGGAGATGGAACCTGGGATCACCCCTGGGGAGCAGGAGCTGGTTCATGGGTCCAGCTGAGACCTGTGCTGGCCACTGCTCTCAGGATGTCTCTGTCCTGGGGGGAACAGACCCCACAGGGCCTCCAGGACCACCCTGAGTGAGACACACGCAAAACCTGGGCTCGGCCTTTGCAACCCCTCCTCCAGATGCTGCTCCAACCCCCTGGCACAGGGAATGCGGGATCATTTGGGTTGGAAAATTCTCTGTGACTGTTCAAGCATTCCCCCAGTGCTGCCAAGGATCCACCTCTGACCCTGTCCCCAGGTACCACATCCACTCTGTTAAACCCTTCCCGCGAGGGGCTCCATCCTTAGGAGCTTTATCGCTCCTCAACCCTTCCCTAATATTTTTGGAATCACTGCTTGCCAGGAAGGAGAAATTCCAAACTCAGGACACTGAAGCCACCACACTCTGCTGTCCAGGCAGGGCCACCTCCACCACAGACACCTCTGGGGACACAAAGCTTTGAGATGTGCACTGGTGTCCTCAGAGAACCGCCAGCAATAACAGGAATTCCAGCTTCCCATTCATTCCCATCCCAGCTCAACCCTCATAAGCCACTGATTATTTTCTGAATGGGTTTTATGTGACATTCTCAGTGCAATGCTAATCTCATTTTTCTGAACAAGAAGCTGTGAAGAGAAGAAGTGAAATGATCTTGATTCACTCCCTGCATTCTTACACAGGCTTGAGAAGTAGTTGACTTTTTAAAAATGTCATGATTTTTATCAAGGCTTTGAATTCCACTCTGCCAAGATGCAGGGAATATTTTAACAGATAAAGGAAAATAAAAATATCTCTGGGTTTTTTTTTACCCCCAATGCTAATAGTAAGTTAAGTAATAAAGAGCAAGTGATTAACTGGTTGCTGAATTGGTTTTGAAATCTGGCCAGATGTGTTCGAGCAGGAATTGTTGGCTGATAGCATTTTTATAAATCTGATCTCTATTTATGCGCCTGCCTGGGAAAAGAGCACTTCTGAAATCTGGCTTTATAGTCCTCGATTAAACGATTCTGGATGAGGATTTTAATTTACAGTTTGAAGAGGGCGTGTGTGATGAAATCCTCACTGGTTTTTTGTCTGAATGTATCAGACTAATCAAAGATCCTTCTTCCAACCAAGAGGCCAAATTCTTCTTGCAATGGGAGAACTTGTGAGTAAGGACTGATTTCCCAGTTAATATTGACAGAAATGGTAATTAATTTACCTTCTTCTTGCAGCTTTCAGGACTTTGTTAATGGTGTGAGTAGGGCAGGCACCTGCACAGAGGAGTTTGCAATGAAAATGTTCACATTGGCCTCTAGAAAACAAATTGGGTTTTGTGCCAACTATGCAAAATCCACAAGTTTGCATCTCAAGGGCACAGGCTGGAGATGTTCTGCTTGGAACTTCCCCAGAGATGTTTCTTAACAGCAGAGTTAGAGCTGAGTGGAAACTTCTCACTTCCTCTTCCAGAGTGAAAATGTGACCAAATCTCAGAATGCCAGAATGGATTGGGTGGGAAGGGACCTTAAAGCCCATCCAGTGCCACCCCTGCCATGACAGGGACACCTTCCACTGTCCCAGGGAGCTCCAAGCCCCATCCAGCCTGGCCTTGGACACTTCCAGGGATCCAGGGGCAGCCACAGCTGCTCTGGGCACCCTGTGCCAGGGCCTCCCCACTCTCACAGGGAAGAAAATGTTGTTATCGGTGTGATTTTGGATTTTCTCACCTCTGTACACATCCATGTATTTTAATCCATGTGGATAGAGATGAAAATGGAATTTTCCCCCACATTGTTTCTCACCAGTCCTGACACCTTCAGATATTTCCTGTTTAAAGCTCATTTTTACATGGATCTGGTCTCCCTTAGAAAAGTGGGATAAACCATGGATGGGCCAGTTCATCACAATTATCTTGGTGGATGTGGAGGAGATCCATGTGCAGCAGCTCCCAACCAAAAAGAGCATCACAAAAATCACTTTTGGGGCCGTTTAAGCATTCAAGATATTCCTGTCCACCCCAAATTTTTCTGTTTTAGTGCATACCCTGCACCTTCACATCCAAGGTAGTGGATATACGAGGTCTGAGCTGCTGTCTGATCCAAGGGTGGAAAAAGCTCCTTCTGCTTTGGAGGGCAGGAATTTCCCCTTAGCTCGGACATTCAGCACCCTTGGGCTCCATACAGGAAGGAATTCATTGGGGTTGGCCCAGACGAATGAGCTCTGGTGCTGTCCCCATTGGCTTTTGAGGCCAGGCAGCTCCAGAGGCTGCGAGCACCTGGATCCCAGATGTGCCCAGCTCTGGAACCACTGAACATCTGGGCACAGGCTGTGAGTCACGCCCGGGTTCTGAGGAGGGGCAGAGGGAACGTTTCCCTGGGCAAACCTGCCATGGATTTCCAGGCACAGGCAGCTCCTGATCTGGCTGTGCCACCTTCTCCTGGGACAAACACTGGGGAGGTTCCTGCAGCTCAGGAATCCCCATCTTACTCCCTTGTCCCAGGGTAACACCAAAAGCAGAGATTCAGGTGCTCAGGGTTATTTTGTTGGTTCCTTTTCTGTTTTCCCAGAGTAAGATGGAAATGGTGATCCATGAAGGGCTCTGGAAGCTTACCTTACATGCAGCTCCTCCCTTTTAGTGGTTTATGATCCACAGGCAGGGGCACAGAGATCTCTCCCCCAGAGGAACCTGGATGCTGCAAGGGAGCGGAATTGGGGTAGGTGGCAGACTCAGGACTGGGCTGAATTTTGCCCAGATGATCCACGCTCACTGCCCAGCCCCAGCAGACAAACCAGGACCATCTCCAGCTGCAGCCACCCTCACAGTGGTGCTGCTCTGAGCTGCCATCCCAAAAGGCGAAGAGGATTTCTCAGGTGATTGGGAAAGGCTCTATTTCTGCCGACACCAATGTGCTGCACCTTTCAACAGGAGCCTGAGTGCCCCCAAATTTAAGCAGCCTATGAGTGCAGAACCTGTGAAACATCCCCAAGACATCTCCAATTTGGTGAAACCATCAATAACTGCTGCAGGGAAACATTAAGGGATCGCTTTATTTTTTATGAGCACAGAGCAAACCCAAAGCAGCTGCCATGGAAAGTGCAATGACTTTATGATCAATTCCATGAGCTGCCCGAAATTTCACCCAACTTTTTGTTGCAAGCTGAAGTAACTGGTTTGGGTGACTGATGTGACAGCAGTGAACCTGAAGCCAGGCAGCCACGTGGAACCTGGTGATCTTCACAGTCCCTTCCCACCCAAAGCATGACTTTGTGATTCCACGACTTTTTGATTCCACCTCCCAGCCTCCCAGCTGGGTGCACAGCCACTCCACAGAGCTGTTAATGTCTGGGTTGCTGCATCCCAGCACCCTCCGGTGCAGAGCATCCAGGCAGGGACATCTTGCTCGCAGCTGCCAGCAGGGTTATCCCGGGAAGATTTGCCCAGATAAAAATTCATGGCTGAACACATTCCACTCCTTTGGAGCTCAGATGTGACAGAGCCTTTGTAGCAAAGCCCAGGAGGCTGGAAATTTTCCTGGGGAGATGGAACCCTGTAAATCATTTCCTGTGTTAAAACAGCTACAAGAGGGAGCCGTGCCTGGCGAGTCCAGCAGGTAACAGATTTGGGCCACCTGGAGCTGTGTGTTTCTAAATTCAGGGCTAAAGGAGAGATTCATTCATCATTTGGGAGCTCCTGGAGGACCTGGGAATAGTTTTATGTGCATGAATAAAGAGGATTTTTGCTATTTGTCACTTTGTGTGTTTTAGCAACCTGCTAGTCTGGAAGAGGGGGACAGCAGGGACCTTTATCCCATGAACACTTGTTCGGCACATCGGATTTCTCTGGGGAATATTTGGCAGCAGGAGATGACACAGGAGCCCTGTGCAGGCAGAAATTATCCACGTGGGAGCAAAGAGAGTTTTGGTTTGCTTTTTGCAAATGTCCACAGTGCTGAGAGTACTCAAAATACCCAGGGTTGTGCTGGGGAAGGAGCCTCCAGGGATTATTCCTCTCCCCACACACTGATCCTTCAGCAGTGACAGCGCTCAGATGTACAGGCTGCTTTGTTTTTCGTGGGGGTGCTGCTAAATTCCCTGGCAATCACCCCCTCCTGCAGGTACTCTGCAAACAGAACTTCACGTGTCAGCACAGTGAGGCAGCGAGGGCTGAGCCCCACGGCTGGGGGCTCTTTGCTGCTGTTCTGTCCCAGTTCGCTGTTAGGATCCCCAGGGAAAGTCCCAGCAGCTGCTCCCAGGCTCCCATTTTGTCCTGGGGCAGCGCACACGGAACCCTCGGTGCCTGGGCTTTGCCCCTGGCAGGGCTCGTCCGGGGCTGCTCGTGGAGACAGCGGGATGGGATCCGTGCTGGAGCCGGGTAGGATTTCCAGCCTGGAGCCCTCTCCTGGAGGAAAAGGCAGCTCTGCTGCCTGCAGAGCGAGGGAGGGAGAGGCGGGATGGACACGTCCTCCTGCACCCGGGATCTGCGGGGCGTTTGGAGCTCCCTGACCAGGCTGTGAAGAGGAAGACAGGGGTGTTCGGCAAAGGCCATCCCAGATCATGCACTTCCAGAGCCTCTGGATAATTCACAGGGGCATTGAAGGAGCCACTGCAAGCTGTGTTTCTGCCCCACTCCCTGGTCCTGGCCAGCCGAGGATGTGCTCTCCTGCCCTTCTCCTGTCTGCAGAGGCCCCGGACACTTTTATCACCTGCCTTGGGACTGGGCTTTGGGGAGATGTGAGCTGGGACCATCCACCCCTGTCTGAGCTGACCCAGTGGCTCCCAGTGCTGCCCGAGAAAATTCCCTCTCCTGCTCCTCACGGGAGGACGCTTCCTTCAGCCTTAAGTCTTTTAAAAGCAAGCAGCGGCTACCAGGGCGTATTTTTTGTTCCAGAGGTACATGCCAAGGGTTTGCAGCAGGCTGGAACCTTTCCAGGGCTGGGGGTAAGGCAGAGGCAGAGCAGAGAGCCCTGGAGCCGGCGGTGCCCTGGGACACGCACGGGATCAGGGCAGCCCCGGTGCCAGGGGCCCTTTGAGGAGGGATTTCTGCCATGAGGCAGCACCCGGGCTGGGGTTTGGGGATCAGGGCTGCAACAGCCTCACCTGGCCGTGCTCTGCGAGCCTTAATTTGGTCCCTGGGCAGGAATAAACTCTGCTCACGGGACTTCGGGGGCTGCAGCAGCACTTGCTGGGCAGGCTGGAGCCTCGGATGGGGACCCGAAGGCCACTCCACAGCGGGGCTGGCAGGGCACGGTACCCCATCCCCACCTCCAGGCAGCGGCTGTTTTGTTTCCCCAGCGCCGTGACATCGGCCAGAGGTGGCTCTTTCCTGGCTGGCGGCGTTCGCAGCGCCCTGGGTGCGGGGCTGACCACTCCCCCTCCCTTTGAATAGCAGCCCTGCCTCAAACACTATGGTATTTCCATCCTCCCCGGCTCCAGCGCGGAGAGCACCAGGTAGTTGGGAGGAGAGCGGACACAAGTGTGGGAAGCCGTGGAGAATATAAAGCTTTTCCCCGGGTCTTTCAGCTGAGCCGTAAGTGGTGCGGGGAGAGGCTCTTTGAACTCTTTCGGGGGTTGGAGGTACCTGTGGACATTTTCAGGACAATCAGATTTGGTTTGTGGTGATTTACTTTTCCTCTCTCGATTTTCAGTTTCACCCAGTAATTGATTTGTGTATTTGCTACTGCAGGATCTTCTGTAAATGTCTCAGATGATGCTTCCCTTTAAAAATTTTTATATATATATATATATACACATGTACTTGGTACATAAATTTTATATGGAGATTTAGGAGAACATTATTATTTTCCTCATAGAGGTGGAAGGCTGTGCACTGGCATTAGTACAGTGAATTAAATTTGCAGTTCCTTTGCTGTTTTGAATTGTAATTTGGTTTTGGTTTAATTTGGTTTGGTTTTGCTGTGAGGGAGGGGAGATCCAATATGCCTGTGGTCGGACAGACAGACCCGAGGCCGATTCCTGCTTTGCAGGGATGATTGGAAGGATTTGTTGTGACCCTTCCAGGTGTTTTCCATGGTGATGCCATCCCCTAAAGGGCCCTGAGTGCCACAGGTGCCAGCATTTGCCTTTGGGAGCCGCTGGAGTGTGACAGCTGCAGGGACATGCTGCCGAACCGCTGCCATTCCTTGGGAAGAGCAGGATCCTGCCCACCCAGCCCAGGCAGTGGGAATTGTGAGTCCCTGAGGAGTCCAGCCAAGGCCTTCCCCCTTCCCATTCGTCTGTAAATCACTGCTTTGCATGTGGCCGCTCACTCGGTGTTCGAGTCACCATCAGCTTCCCACCCTGGCTGTCAACTGACACCTTTGGGGGCTGCGGGCTGGGGCCGGGCCGGTTTCCTGCTACAGCCCATTCCTGCTGCCTCCCGTTCCGCGGAGTTTGCAGCTTGCCCTGCCTGCCGTGTAAATAATGTTCCGGCAAGCCTGATTTTTGGGGGCATTTTCTCCTTGCCCAGGGGCTGGTGGTGTGTGGAACCCCAAGTGCTTTTTGTACCCCAGCACTGGGATTTGTGTGTCCCTTGCCCTCAGGTTCACCATAGAGCTTTGGGGAAGGACCGTGCGCCCCTCCAGATCACAAAACTCTCTCCCGTCTGGCAAATTGAGGGACAAAGACACGGAAGGTCACCCCACCTTCCCCAGTGGTTTGGAGCCCTATGGAAGAGCGGGATTCGGTGGGATTTTCAGAGCGGGTTTGGGCAGGCTGGTCCAGGTGTCTCACTGAAGGTCTCACAGGGGCCTTGGGGGGCTCCCAGCTGGGCTGTCCAGCCCTGCCCAAGCCCCTGTGCCATGTGAGAGGCTGGGCTCTGTGAGGTGGGGAAGGTGTGAGGGGTCAGGTCCCACCCCGGGGCAGGGATCCCTCTCTGAACAGTGGGACACTGACCCTGTTCTTTCCCCTTCTGCTCGGCCCCAGCCGAGGGCCTGGCCCATGGCATTGTGCTGTGAGTCTACTGCTGCACAAAGTCAAAATCGTGAGTGAAATAACAGCTGACCTAATTAACTCTCCCTTCACATCCTCCTGCAATTGCCAGTGGCTGCTGTGAGCCGGGGCAGCGCAGGGAGATTGAATGGCAACAGCTCTGGCATCCCACCTAAAGCCTCTCCTGCCTGACCCGTGCTGTCAGCTCGCTGGCCTCTGCTGGGGCTGCTGATGAGCGCATTATCTTTGCTTAATTAGCAGCTGACTAATCGATGAATGAGCAGAGAGCAGGAGAAACGGTAAGAAAAAGCAGTTTACTACAAACACAGAGAGCAAGGGCTTTGTGAGACTGGGCCAAACTTTAACCACCATGGCACTCTCCCACGGCCGCTGTCATCCACTCCAGCCAGAGTTTGTCCAGCCAAACGGGAAGGCTCTTGAGATCCCATCATATCTCCCTCAGGTCTGCCGGGCACCGGGGGAGGGCAGAGCCCCGCGTTGGAGCAGCAGGGATGTGCTGACAGGCGGCCCCTGCCCCATCCTTTCCAGCGAGCTCCTCGCCGGCGCTAATCCCCTGGCAATCAGCGCCCCGCGGCTCGGACAGCGGCCCGGGGGCTCAGATCCTCGGCCTCGCCCCCTCACTTTCCCTAGGTGACCTTATCCCGGCCCTTTCACCTCCTGGAGTATTTCCAGCGGCTGCAGCAGGGCCATCGCTGCTCTGTTTACCGCTGCTTCTCTATTGTTTACTGCAGCACCACCTATTGCCCCGCCCGCCTGCCCTGCAGGAAATCGAACACTCTAAAGTTATAAGATCACATGGAATGTGAGATTTAGTGTGGCCCATCTATTAAAAGCCATGGTTGTGAGTGTATAAAGCACACTCCTGTCCGCTCCTGCCTTGTGGATGCTCCTTTTGTCCAGGCGGGTGCCAGAGCTGATGAATGGGAGGAGGTTTCTAAGATGCCAACAGATCAACAACCCCTGCCTCCCCTGGGAACGGGGCTGGCAGGCGGCCTGGAAAGTGCCCGGATCCCAAGGGTTAAAGCCTGGCGGAAGGATGTCATTTCCACCGGGTCTTTGCCCCACCCCCTCAGAGATGATAAACTATTGATGCAAAAATGAAGCGGTTATCGCTGAGCAACTCCGGGTCACACAGACAGCCCGGGGAGGGTGAGGGTGTGGCAGGCGCTGCTGCAGGTTTTTAAAGCCTTGATTCACCTTCTCGAAGCCAGAAATATTTTGGTGGTGTTGCTGATGCTGCCCCATCCTCCTGGCTTCTCGTCATACCCCACGGAAAAGGAATTTTCTCGGTTTTTTGGGATGGAGGAAAGCACCCAACCAGCCTTTGGTGGCTGTCCCAGGTGTGCCACCCTGCAGTGACGCCTTCCCTGCGTGCCCAGCTGGGACTGAGGCATGTGCGACGGAGCTGAGCGTGGTCCTGCAGCTCAGAAGCTGGGGAACTGTCTGAGCCTCAGGACTTTGCAGCAGAGCCGAGGATGGAGCGTTGAACTGGAAAATAGAGATGAGACTTGTCTCTGTCACTGGGAAGTCACTGCAGCATCACTCCACTTCCCTCTTCCTATCCTTAAAAAACCATAAAACTAAAACATTGCCTGAAAATACTCTGAAGTGTCTTTATATATCCAAAAGAAATAGTTCACTTTATTCTAATACTCATTTTTAACACTTTCCCAACTTCTGCAGGGGTGTGTGTGTTAATCATGAGCACAAACATCTTTTCCCTTTTTAAACCAAGCTTGGTAATTGACTTAAAATTAAAAAAAAAACCCCAGCCTTGTAAAAGAGGAGGGATGGATGTTGAAATGAAATTAAAATTTTAATTTAGTTTAGAAATGACCCAAGAGTGTAATAGCTTTGACTAGTACTTGATCAAGTCCCAGAATAAATGCTGTTTCTCCCACACATGTTTTCACAATAGGATAGGAATAATAAGAGCAAACAATAAGACTGAAGTCAAGCTGTTAAGTCATTAAGGATTTTACCAAATGGTTCTGATTCCCCTCTATTTACTAGCAGCTCTCAGCAAGCTGTGGCTCTGGATTATCTTGATGTAAATCTGCAGTGATTTCCTCAGTATCAGCCAAATTACCTGCCTGGAGAGCTCCAGCCTGGAATGAAGCTCAGCTGAGCTCCCTGACAGCATCCAGGGGAGGAGAAGAACTCTAGGCTCTTATTAGAGGAAGCTAAAGAGAAGCAAAATATCACTCAGCCATCAGGGAAACTTGCTGACAGTGAGAGATGTTCTGGGCTGTGAAGTAGTTTCCTCTGGGAAGTGGTGGAAGTTCTGTTAAATTTAGCCTGGACAAAGCACAGAGGAGCTCTCTTTGTGCTGTCTCTGCCTCCTCTTCCACACTCGCTTCTCCAGAGCACAATTATTCCATGCACAGGATCTGCTCACTTGCCTTTTCCAGCAGGGCTTGTCACCTACTGGATGTCATCCCTGGCCATAGTGGGGGCTTGGAATGGTCTGTTCTGGGATTCCTTCTTCAGGGATTCCATGATTCCAGGTCCTTTTCACAGCCTCCAGCCTGTGTTTCTCAGTCCTTTAACCATTGTCACCCACAAAACCTGCATCAGGTTGGGGAACTGGTTTAATCTGTGTTTAACCAGGACTTCTGTTGAACCCACAGATATGGGGATGCAAATTGTTGCTGAGTTTTGTGTTGTGTTCCTGCCCCTCTCTTGTGCTTTTTAACAGCTCAGCTTGGAGGGGAAGAGAAACCAGAAAGCAGACTGGCTGTAAATGTCTTGGAGCTGCTGTCTAGAGATGCTAATTCACCTCTTGCAGGCTGGTGTGGGAGTTGCTGGGGCTGCTTGGCAGCTCTGGTTAAATCCTATTGCTATTCCTTGTTGCACAAAGCCTGGTGTGTCAGGATGGGTTTGGTGCTGCTGATGTCAGTGCACAGCCGCGGCCTCGAGCAGCAGCGTGCCATGCCTTGCTGGAAGGTTCAGCCTGAGAAAGATGCAAACGACAGCCAGCGAGGCGTGAACGCGGCTCTCGAGAGCTGCTGCGAGCGAGGTGCCTCGATCAAAGGGGAAAAAACCCCAAACCAAACCCCAGCTGCCACTGCATGAGCTGCAAAGCAGAGAACAGAGCTGCTCCCAGGGACTGCTGTTTGCCGGCTCTTTGGGGCTGTGACTCCTTGCCCTCAGACACGTGGGTGTCACTGCGGCAGGTGAACAGCCCCCAGCTCTCTCTGGCTCCATTTCACCCTGTCTGTCTTGCTTTGTTTGGCAGCATCAACCTTTGCTTTGGGGCAAAGTCAGCCCATGTTTACCTGAGATGGTTTCTATGTGCTGGAGGTTGGGGTCAGGTGTGTGACTGGCTGGGATTGAGCACCTTGCCCTGCATTAGGGGATGCCCTTCATGCAGGGATGCTCCACTCTGGAAGTGCTCAAGGCCAGGTTGGACAGGGCTTAGAGCACCCTGGTCTCATGGAAGGTGTCCCAGCCCATGGCACAGGGTGGAGCGGGATGAGCTTTAAGGTCCTTTCGAGCCCAAACGTTCTGTGCTCACTCAGGTTGCAGCAATGGGCTCCAAGCACCGTCTTTGTTCCGCGCAGCTGCAGCTGCCCCAGCTGCAGGGAGATTTAAGCCAAGGCGTTCTAACGCCTCGTTGGGGTGGGCTGGCAGAGTGTGCACAGATGCTGAGGTTAGTTAAGGCTTCTCAGCCACACTAACTCGTACTCGGTGTGGTTTTGGGTACAAAGAGAAACAGGCTGGTTGTTCTTCCACCATGCAGGGGTAGTTTTCAGTCTTGTGAATTAAAAAAGAGAAGTTTGAAAAAAAAAATCTGCTGGTGTTCGAGGCAGAGTTAGTAATAACCAGCAGGAAATGATGATGATAATTTAATACCGTGCACATGCAGGTGTTTTGTGTTGGGCCATTACTCACAGGGCACAGGGGAGATGCTCTGAGGGTCCCTGTTTGCTGAGGTGCTGAGTGAGACACAGCCAAAGCAGCTCTGCCCTTCCCCGGGGGTGGAGAACTGCAGAGAGCTCCGGCAGCAACAAAGCCCCCGGGGGAGGAGCAGAGGGAAAACTGGGAGAGGATCCCAGGGCCTCCAGGGGATGTTCAAGGGTCCAGTGTAGGAGTGGAGGCTGGAGGTGACGTGGTTGTGCTGGTTCTGCTGAGAAGAGCTGAGCACAGCACATGTGGAGCACAAGTCTGACAAGGGAGCTGGGGAAGGGGCTCAGCCTGAAGGAAAGGAGGCTCAGGGGGCCCTTCTGGCTCTTCAAACTCCCTGTAAGGGGGGGCATCCAGGGGGAATTCAGTCTGTTCTCTCCCAGGGAACAAGCAATAGGAGTAAAGGAAACAGCCTCATGTTGCACCAGGGGAGGTTTAGGTTGGACATCAGGAAAATTTCTTCACTCAAAGGTTTGCCAAGCACTGGCACAGCTGCCCAGGGCATGGTGTAGTCACCTTCCCTGGAAGTGTTCAAAAAATGTGTAAAGTGGCATTGGGATAGTGGCTGGTGGGCCTGGCAGTGCCAGTTTAGGGGTTGGATTGGATGGTTCTGGGATTTTGTTGTAAGATAACTCAGCCAGGTGTTTTGCAGCTGCAGTGGTCACAGCCCAGGACTCTGCAGGAATGCAGAGATGTTCCCCAGGAGCTGGAGTTGTGTCCTCAGGGAGGTTAAAGCAGCTCCTCTGCATCACCAGGCTGGCAACAGCCACTCCCTTGGCTCCGGGTCCCATCCTGCCCCAGCCATCCCTGCTGAGCCCAGGCTATTCCCCTTCCCTCCTTCCTCCCAGCACCTTGGATCCACATCCCCCAAAGCACAGACAGTGCCTTGGCCCTGCGCTTTGCACTGGCATTGCAAGGAGAGAGGGAGAAATATCCACACCTCTGATAGCAGAGCCACACTGCAGCTCCTCCACCTCAGCCACACAAATGGGGTCATTGATGATTAAAAATCTCAGCTAATGAGCACCTCTGGCTGGATAACTTGCTCAGGGGAGTGAATCCCGTCTGAGGAATGCCATGTGGGACTGCAAGGGAGCAATTCAGCAAGGGAAACCAAAGCTCATGTGCAAAAACAGAGGATGTGTCCTGAAAACAGCAAAGTTCTTTGTGAGACAGACTGGGCCTGACAGAGCTTTGACAGGAAAGGTGTTGATCTCAACAAACTGCCTTTTTTTTTCTTTTTTTCTTTTTTTCCTCTCTCAAAAGAAAAAAATTGGCAACAATTTCCCACCTATTCTCCAGCAAAGGAAATATGATCTCATCTTCCATCAAAGCAGCTCTCTCAGCTTGCAGGTGATAATTCATTCCCCATTGTCAGGCTCTCCCCTGGTTGCACTCCCGCATCTGGGTGCTGCATTGTTGATACGACCCCTCTAATCACAATATTGCCTATTAATCCAGGTATTTTTCCTCTTAACTTTTCCAATCTAAACTCATTAAGATGACAGTCTGCTCCAAGCTTTATACAGCTGTGGAAAGCATGGATTTAGCTTGTGCTGTCAGCTTTTATGGCATGGAATCTAATGCCCATCTCCATTCCTGCAGGCACCTCCAAGATGATGAGTTATTATATGGACACAACCATCGGGAACACAGCTCCTTATCCTTTGGCTCGGCCTGGAATGATGGTAAGGAATGGACAGGACAAGAGAGAATGGCCTTGCACTGAAAGAGGGTGGACATAGATTAGATTTTAGTAAGAAATTTGCCCCTGTGAGAGTGGTGAGGCCCTGGCGCAGGGTGCCCAGAGCAGCTCTGGCTGCCCCAGCCCTGGGAGTGTCCCAGGCCAGGTTGGATGGGGCTTAGAGCACCCTGGGGTAGTGGAAGGTGTCCTTGCCCACAATAGGGGTTGGAGTGAGACAGTCTTTAAGGTCCCTTCCAATCCAAATCTTTCCGTGACTCTATAAAAGACAGGAACTGGGGCCGGTTTCCTACCCCAGCAGTTTTCTCTCCGGTTGCTGTGATTTCTCCAGCCCTGACCCAGCTCGGTGCCATCTCCTGAGTATCCATGGTTTTAGATAGTTCAGAGCAGTCCCGAATTCCAAGTGTTTACCCAGAGCTTCTCTGACCCTCTCGAGCCTGCAAACCTCCCTTGGAAATGGGATCCCGCATCGGATTTCCTGCGCTTGTGTTAGGAGGATTGTCAGGGGGAGCATTGTCTCGCCACCTGCTCCCCCTGCTGACCTTCACGTGGGATCAACGGGACCAGCCCTGAGCAGGGCAGCATTTGGGAAAGGTTCCCGTGGTTTTCTGGAGTTTTGGGACCACTCCGGTGCTCCCTCTCCGGAGCCAGCTCTGTTCTGTTTGCAGCTGATGGGTGGTTGTGTATAATAAAGGTTGGAGTGTGATCCTGGGACAGGATGGGCAGGGATTTGAGCCTTTTTTAGGAAAATCAGATCCATATTTAGGGAAATCTGATCCATATTTAAATAAATCAGACTTATATTCAGAGAAATCAAACCTCGTTTTAGAGAAATGACATTTTTAACCGTTTGTCCAAAGAACTGCTGAGCGTTAGAGGTCAGACAAGCTCTGGGCTGACACCTCAGGCTGCACAGAACTTGTGCTAAAACCCAACATTTTCCCTAAATCAGGAAGAAAAGCACACCCCGAGCCATAAATATTCCCAAGGCAGCTCCATAGCTTTCCTTTAAATGGTTCCAAGCAAGCATTTGGCTTTTAAATATTGATTTGCCGTCAAGGAAATCTATTCCCCCACAGGGAAATGGTAACAATGATAAAAAATTCAAACATCCTGCATTTATTTATAGATACATGCATGGTATTGTCCTCTTCTAGGGAGACAACAAATGCAATGTATTTATTATATGGTATATATGTATATGTGTGTGCGTCCATGGTAAATATATATATAATATATAGACACAGATGCACAAAATAAATATGGTGTGCACATATATATACACACACACACAATATACATAAATATATATGTATAAAATAGATGTGTACAAAATAAAATGAAAATTATATCCAGGGATCGTTTATTAAAGCTTTGTTCCCAATCTAAACAAATCTATGTTCCTAAATACTTCTATATCTATGTCTATTAAATATATTTTCTTTATAAAAAGTATAAATTTAGCATCATATACAATAAAAATAAATGTGTTATTTATATTGAGTTATAAACTAGGGTTATATAGGTGTGGGTGTATAAATGCTTATATCACACATATAATCAGTACATCTATAATATAATGTGTGTTAACACATAATAATGCAATATATTATGTAATGTTTGGGTAATAATACATTATATTATATACATTATATATGCATCTGTACATTTCATATGAGGTGTGTAACACATATATCCATGTGTGCATACCACATGTGTAAACATGTCTGTGGATACAACAATAAAACCAAAACAAATATAAATAACCCAAATATAAAGAAAATAATCCCACATAATATCTCTATAAATAGGAAGAGAAATATAAATATGACAGCTGGGACCAGGCTCCCCCACAGTGCCTGGGCAGGGCTGTGGTTCTGCACCCCCTAGCGAACCCCCACATTTTGGGAGTTTTGGGGCCTTTTGCTGCCTAAAAATGGCATTCCCAGTTCCAGGGAGTGAAACAAACCCCTGCCACAGACGGTGTTCCCATGGGAGACCCCTCAGGCTGAAATCCTTCCAAGATCAGCCTCACTCTGACCCTCATTTTTCTCCTCATGTTGGTTTAAAAAAGGTCATTTTTGGCCCCATCCCAGCACCCCTCAGCCAGTCAAGTTGGGATCTGCCAGAGCAGGACTTGCTGCCTGACTTTGGGGGAAGCCCTGCTGCCCCCTGCACATTTCAGGGTAGCACTCCCCTGACAGTTCCCCTCTGCTCCTTCCAGAAACAAGGAGTCCCTGGTCCCTGCGAGGATCCCTGGGTGACGTGTGGCTTCCAGGCCTCCTGCTGCCCGCCCCGGCCGTGCTGCCCGCTGTGGGACGAGCCCGCCACGCAGGAGGTGCCCACGGGGCTGGAGCACTACAGCACGGGTAGGACACAGGGCTGGCACGGTAGGACATGGGGGCGGCACCTTCCCCCTGCGGGGGGGCTCGGAGCAGCCTCAGCTGGAATCCCCACCAGGCTCTGTTGTATCCCCCCCAGTGTCCTTCCAGATTTGCTTTCTGCCCCAGCCCTGCCTTCATTTATCGGGGCTTTTGCCCTTAGTGCCTCCCTCAGACACAGCATCACAAGGTTGTACCTGCCCTGATGGTGTCAAGGGTCTCCCTTAGTGAAGATTGGCCCAGAAAGCAGAAAAAACCGCTTAAATATGGGGGGGAGGGTTTGTATCTATTGTCTTCCTATTGAAGTGATGCTGAAGGGTGGGAGCTTCCTTCTTCCCTGCCATGGTGTGGGAGAACTCCTCTCCCCTCTCAGCTGGTGATTTTGTTGGTTTTTGGAATTTTGAAGTTCTGTGTGCACCTTCCTTGCATGTAGGGGCAGCAGCAGCAGGGTATCTGGGAAGATCCCATGGGCAGAGTGGACCTGCCGAGCTGCTGGTTGCATCCTCTGCATTGCTCCTAGCATTTGCAGGATTGATATCCTGACTCCTGGTTAGTGGCTTTGGAAAGTGGCATGAAAAGGAAAGGCTGAAAAGGAAACAGGAATTCCCAAATTTCCATTCCACTCTGGTGGTAATTTTTGGTGTCTTGTAACTCAATGCTTTGCACTGGCACAAGGTGTCCAGGGCAGCTGTGGCTGCCCCCGCCCTGGAAGTGTCCGAGGTTGGGACACTTGGAGCAACCTAGGGTAGTGGAAGGTGTCATTGCCCATGGCTGGGTGTGGTACTGGATGGGTTTTGAGGTCTCTTCCAACAGCCATTCTGGGATTTTATGATCCCTTGGGAGGTTGGTGGTCACCAGAGCTGGAGAGGAGAGGCCACACTGGGCCATCAGCTAAAGCAAATCCCTACCTGGGCCTAGGGAATATCTTCCCTGCCTGGGCCTAGCTGATGTTTCCTCCTACAGCTTTATAGTTTGGAGGTTGTTAGAAAAGCACCAATATCTGATTCTTGCCCCAAGACACGAATTTTCATGCTGAGCTTGCACTTTATGCTGTTTCTTATGATGTGGAAGGTGGAGTGGAATGAGATGAGCTTTAAGGTCCCAAGCCAGATCATCCTGAGATTCCAGGACTCCTGTATGAGCAGCTGGCAGGGGAGATGTTCTCTGGCCTGGGGTGGGTGAGGAGAGAACAGCCCAGGGCTCAGGTACCCCCCAGCATGGCCCGGCCACAGAACCAAGAGAAAGAGCTCAAGTTGCACAACGGTGACCTTTGCCAAGGGCCAAGATGAAGTTTATGTTTCACTTCAGTCCCACATAAGCCTGTCCTGAAGCACTTAAATCCCACGTAAGCTTTCCTGTGGCATGTGCTGCTCTCCTGTGAGTGGTTCCTGCTCGTTTGTGGTACTCATTGGCCCCTGGGGAGGGAAAGTCCTGATGTTCAGAGACTTTCTGCAGCTGAGGAGTTCAGCAGAACCAGTGACTGCTGCGGTCAAATGTACAGTTTGAAATCTCTCCTTGGCAAAGGTTCAGGCATTTGAGGTTTTTTTCCTTTCTCCTTTGGTGAACACTTGAGTGTGAGCAGGAGATGGACACAGAGAGCTGTGCCTGTGGCCGCAGCAAAGCCCCTCTGCTATTCCCAGGCGTCCTTACTCCAGCTATTTGCTCAACTCCTGTGAGTGACCCCTCTCAGCATGATGTCAGCCCTGCTCTGATGAAATCTGCCCTGGCAGCATTTAGATTTGCTCAAACATTTTGCAAGTCTGTGCCTGGAAAGTTTTTTTAAGGCTTTTTTCCCCAACCCTCTCCCGTTTTCTGTGTGAGTGCTCTCTCCAGGGACCAACATATCTGCAGCCCATATCTTCCTTACTCCACGATGGCTCTGTGAACTTCCTCGTTGCAGAGGCTGCAGCCTGCCTCAAACATTAATGAAGCCAGGGAAAGAAATCCAAGCTGTTGCTGTGTTCCACAGGTTTTGATCGAGCTTCTACTGAGTTGGGATGAGCAGGACAGGCCCCTGGGTCTGTTGTAATACCTAAAAAATTCTTTTCAGTTCTTCCTGTTGCAATGCAAGGTGCTCTTTCTCTGATTTGTCTTTTAATGTTGCTGGTTCTTCAGACTAGAGCAGTTTCTAATTTTAAATGAGAGGAAACTCTTATTTGTATATGGGGCCAGGAACAGCCTTTCATTTCTCCTTTGTGTCTCGGCTGCACATGAAAACCATTTGTCATCTATTCTTCTGCTGCACCAGAGGCTATTTTGGTTTTCATGGTCTTGATGTTGGTGAAAGAAACAAGTCAACAAGGAAAATGCAAGTGTGAATATATCCTCCTGCAATAGAAACCCACAACATTTCTAAGAGTTTGAGGGCCGCTTATGTTTAGGGAAGATGCTTTGCCTTTGAAGCTTAGGCAAGTTTATTTACACTGTGCTTGAAGCTGATAAGATTATTTTCTGATATGGATAAAGGAAAGCCTGATGTGGATTTAGCTCCTAGATAAAGCAAGAAGGGGTGGAGGTTTTTTGGCTCGAAAGGCCAACATTTGAAAATGGACTGGAGGCAGTTTTATTTGTCAGCTTGTACCACAATGTGTGGTGCACATGTTGGGAATGTCACTGCCCAGGGATTGCCACAGTGAGGGAAAGGCCCAGCCAAGGGGTGACAGAACAAGGCCATCCAGAGGGGAGCTGCTGGCTGCTCATGGACAGAGCTCTGCTCCTTGCACGGGTGGCATCAGGGCTGTAAAGGCACCTTGGCTGCTCCATCTGGCACCCAACTGCAGGTGCCCCATGCCTGCCCAAAGCGTTGCTGAAAGGATGCTGAAAGCCAACTTAGCATCTTATGGTGAATTCATAATGAAATAGGATCCAAATATTCCTCCCTGGGAATATTTTTTGGATTATACAAAGTTAAGTGTAAAACTGGAGGGGAAGAAAAGATTTGCTAGTGGAATTATCAAATTATTGTGGGGCTCTGAGCAACCTGATCCAGGGGGTGGCATCCTGCCTGTGGTGCAAGGGTTGGAATGAGGATGATCTTTAAGGTCCCTTTCCTCCCAAATCACTCTGGGATTCTGTGATTCCATTACAATTTCAGCATGGCCACAGTGCTGGCTGCGGTGCCTTTAGGAGCCAAGGCCACTTTAACAGCCCCTTCCACTCAGAGCGGGTTTGTTTTCCTTACTGATAGGGGAGATAAACCTGTTGTTAATGGCAAGTGAGGGAAGGAACAACTCCGACTCCAGCGGAAGAAATTTCTCCAACTGTTGTGCTGAATTAGCATCCTCGGACTGACGGTATTCCCAGCCTTTTGGGTATTTCTGGAGCATTTGAGGAGTGCTCCTGGCTTCACTGAGAAATGAATCACAGAATCCCAGAATGGCTGGGGTTGGAAAGAACCTTATGGATCATGTCATTCCAACGCCACAGGCAGGGACACCTTTCACCAGAGCCGGTTGCTTTAAGCCATGTCCAGGCTGGCCTTGACCAATTCCAGGGATCTTTTGGAGAGCAAAAAAGCAGAGTTGGTGCTTCATGGGCATCAAGTCCTCACAGCCTGGGCTGCCCTGGTGTGAGCCGGTTTGGCCAGGAGAGCGAAGCCCTTGCAGCTGGAGAAGCACCTGGGTGTGCTCTGTCCCTACATAAGGCAGGGTGGGCGCTCCCCTGTCCCCCACCCTGCCCACCCTGTGATCCTCCTCCCAGCCTGGCTCCCAGCCCACCTGGGCCGCAGGCCGGGCTCCCACGGGGCCGCCCACAGCCGTGGCCAAGCCTCCTGCTTTTCCCCACATGTCCCCCTGCTTTGCCTGCTCTTCTCCCGGTGGAGAGCCCCGCAGGAAAAGATTTTCTGTGAGCGGTTTCTGGGCCGCCTTCCAGGCCCACGCTCAGAGGAAGGGGGCTTGGGGAGGAGGAGGAGAAGGGGGGAAGGTAAAGCTGACCAGGCTCAGCCCGATGGCTTCTCCAGCTGCAGAGCATTTTCCGAGAGAAGCTTTTTTTCTTTTTTTAAAAAAATCTGCCTTTTTTTTTTTTCATATCCTTTTATCCTATTTTTAACTGCAGCCTCCTTCCTTTTCTCAGCCTCCTCCAACACTTCCCCCTCCCCTGTGCTGTGCTGCCTCCCCCGCATGCTCTTGCAGAGATGAATGGGCGCCTTCTCACAGGGCACGCACAGCTGCTGCTCCTGCCTGCAGGACAGCCAGCCCTTCCCTGGCCAGCCAGCTCTTCCCTGGGCCAGCCAGGATCAGCCCTTTTCTGGCCAGCCAGCCCTTCCCTGGCCAGCCAGCTCTTCCCTGGGCCAGCCAGGCTCACCCCTGGGCCAGCCAGGATCATCCCTTCCCTGGCCAGCCAGCCCTTCCCTGGGCCAGCCAGGCTCTCCTCACCCTCTTTAATAAACCAGGAGCAGGCAAAGGAGGATGTGCAGGAAGGTGAAGGGAAGCAGGATGGGGAAAAATCAGGGTGAGCCCCCACAGGGAGGGATGCACTGCATGGGAATTCATTCCATGGTTCAGAGAAAGCCCTGCACAAAATCCTGCCCCTTCCCAAGCTGCTGCAGCATTCCCTGATCCACAGCTCTCCCTGGCCCCGGGGCTGGGTGAGGGTTCTGGGCACTGTTGTCACCCTCTGGCCACTGAGGTGACACAGCCTCTCTGGGCTTGGAGCTGTTTAGAGCCTGGCTGGAATGGGGGTTTCTTTTCCTTTGGGGATCTTTGTGTATTCCATTGGCTCCAGTTAAAGGCCAGTCCCAGCTGCTGTGCTGGGACAGTCTGGGCTGTTGAAGGACACATATAATTTTCTCTGTTAAGGGCGCTTTTCCATCAGTTGGTGGAGAGAGGAGATCCCTCCATGCCTTGGGAATGAATTGCAGGGCTGTGGGATGCCTGAGGTGTGTTTGAATCTGCTGGGAGAGATGAGCAGCCCCTGCTCTGCTCTCAGGTCAGTGGGAGCTGGAGTGCCTGGTTCCTGTGGATCCTGTTGTTTCCCAGGTGAGGAAAACACACACATGGTGTTCCCATGACACTCAGTGATGCTGGGACCTGCTGCAGCTCAGCACTTGGAGAGGATTATTTGCACTGAGGCAATAGAATGACAAAAATCCAGGCTTTCACTTTTCCATTGGTTTCCTGCCTGACTCTGGAAAATTCCCTGTGCTGATTGCCTCTACGAGGCAAAACCCCAGGGAGCTCCCTGTGCCTTGGTCATCAGCAGAGAATGAGCTCAGAGCTCTTTTCCCACTTGAGCTGCAGACTGGAGTCAGCTGGGGATGAGGGATGGTGCTGGAACAGAGCATGGGTTCCTGGGATGAGGCTGGGGGAAAGCTGGAGTGTTGGTGCATGGGTCTTGGGAGAAGCCTGGAGATGTGTTGGGGTTCTCAGGTATAACAGGGGGTGGGAGCTCAGCAAGACAGAAAACCCAAGTTTGGGAGCTGCGAAAATGAATAGCAGCACCAAGAGCTCCAGGGTGCCTTGAGGAAGGGATAATGGGATGTAGAGCCCAGGAGGAAGGGAACTGAGCCACAGCCAGTGCAGGCCTTCTGTGACGCCTTGAGGCTGCCTGCAGAAGAGGTCTCGTTTTGGGGTGCCCTTGGAGCAGGACTGACCCCTCTATAGGGATGGGGTGAGCTGGATGTACCTGTTTGGTTTTCCAGCAGGGGAAACCATCCTGCACCACCAAATGCTTCAGACAGGCCACACAAAGCAAAGCTGGGTGGGGAGAGGGGGGTGTGGTGTTGGAGCTTTCTCAAGAAAATCCCTCCAAACGATGACCAGAGGGTTTGGCTGCCCATGGCCAGCCCTTGTAGCTGCACTTAGGGAGGCTTGCTGGGCTGGTGAGGAGTACAGAGGGCAGCAGAAGTGAGGACAGAGGTTTGGATCAGACTTCCCAGAGAAATGGTGGAATCTCTGTCCCTTGAACTGTTCAAAAAATGTGTAAATGTGGCACTGGGGGACACAGTTTAGTGGTAGACCCAGCAGAGCTGGAGGAATGGTTGGACTGGAGGATCTTAGATGATTTCTCAAACCTTTAGCATTCTCTGACTGTGTTTTCTCCCCGGATGGACAATGGGATGCCAGGAGAGCACAGCAGGGCAGGCAGAGGGGCTGTGGGGAGCGGGGGATGCTGCAAACAGCCTGCTCCTTTCAGCTCCTGGCAGCTCGGAGCACCTCTCTCTCACTCCAGATGTTCCTTGTGTTTATGGCTGCTGGAGCAAGAGCCTGAACTCTCTCATTAATGCGTTTCTCTCTCTCTCTTCCTCACGTCGGAGCCAGAAGTCTCAGCTCCGAGGCTGCAGCTGGGAAGGAGCTGGGGTGAGGGGTGGGAGAGGGGAGGGAGGTGTGCGCCAGCCTCCAGTCCCATTCAACTCCCCCTCTGCTTCCCTCCCCCCGAATCCTCCCAAAATACACATGCCCTGCAAAAAGAAAAACACTGGCAGATTTTTTATTTCAGAAAGTAAACACTTAGGCCATGGGGGTCTGGAGGTTATGGGAAAAGAGGAAACCATTGGGCTAATCAGGCCGGGACACACTTCCCCTGCTGAAATAAAGCAGAAATCGCTGCCTTGCAGGGCGCTGCTGTGGTTAACCCTGGGGCTGCCAGTGCCATGGAGCATTTTCCCTCAATCCCTGGGATTTGGTGCCTTGTGGTTCACTCTGGTGCTCCCAGTGCTGGCAGTCTAATTCTGCCCACTTCTTTTCAATCAATCCCTGGGATCTGGTGCCTCATGGTTAACCCTGGGGCTGCCAGTGCCATCCCTGGAGCATTTTCCCTCAGACCCTGGGATTTGGTACCTTATGGTTCACTCTGGTGCTAGCACTGCTGGGAGCTGGACCCTGCCCACTCATTTTCCCTCCAACCCTGGGATTTTGGTGCTTGTGGTTAACCCATGCCAGTGCCATGGAGCTCTGCAAGCTGGACCTTGCCCGCAGGTTTTCCTTCCATCCCTGGGTTTTGGTACCTCCTGGTTCCCCCTGGTGCTGCCAGTGCTCAATCCCAATTTTCTGAGCAGGATGAGGCGTGGGGTGGAAGGGGAGGCAGCACTCCACAGCAGTCCTGTGGCCCTTAGGGAATGAGCCGTTGGGAAATTTTAGTAGGAAATGAATTTTTTTCTCTTTTTTATGAGCCATCCTATAGAATTTCGTTGTTATTCTTGCCTGAGAACTCTGCCTGCTGGCTGCAAACCTCTGCAGAGAGGAAATCTCTCTCTGCTTGGATCAGTGGGATTTGGGCAATTTCTGCAGATCTTTGAAAGATTTTCGGAAAGCTCCATTTTCCCGTCCTTGCCAGATTTGCATGAGGTGTATAAATGATTAGATGGTGGATCCTTTGGTTGCAAACCCTCCAGGGAAGGATCCTTCCTGCTCTCTTTTACTCCATTGTCTGTAGAGCACATGGAATATGGAATCTGGCCAGGAGATGGGAGATCCTTGGTGCTCTCACAGGACAAGGAATGGTCTTAGCCCAGGTGTGAGCCCAGGGGCCTTTGTACCAGCTTAAAGAGGAGCACGGCCTTGGGCATCCCAGCTCCCTTCCCATCCCGAGCTGTGCACTAGGAATGGGTGTCACTCCCAGGCCCCACACCTTCTGCAGCTCTGGGTGGTTTTGGAAAGACTAGATTGCTAAGCAGAAAGGTTTATAAGTGAGAATCAGAGACTGGCCATTGCTGGGGGCCGAGTCTGTTCCATCAGACCCAGGAATTGCTGACTCCCTTCGCTTTCTGCCAGGCTGGGATTGTCAGAGAACCCAGGGAGACTTTGCACCCAGGAATCCCAAATCTTATCCTGATGCCCACACTGCCATGGTCCTTGAGGGAATTCCCAGCACTCTGAGATGTCCCACAAGCATTCCCTCTGCCTGGAATCACTGAACAGAGCCTGAAAGCAAAAGCCAGCACGGAACAAACTCTAGGGAAGGGAAAGTGATCTTTCCATCAGAGCGGAGAAGGTTTTCCCTCAGTCCCGGGAGTGTGAGCGGGGGTGGTGAAAGGTGCCGTCACCGGTTCCTTGAGCCATCAGCCCCGCTGTTGCAACATTCCCACCAGGAGGCAAATCCCAGATAGCCGCAGCTGGGGAGCTGCAGACCTGCCGGGTCCCACCCTGCTATCTCAAGAATGCATTTGAACAGGAGCTGTTTCTGTAGTCTCTGGAGGTCGGGGCTTCAGATGGAAATCAAGCTCCAGAGACAGTCCCACGGGGCAAATTTCAGGATTTTTGGAGATGGTGTTCAGCTCAGATAAGCCCTCGAGAGCACAGATACTTTATCTGAGCCTTATCTGAGCTATTTGCATCACTTCAGCCTGAGAAACTGCTGTCAGACTTTGGGGGGGAGGGGGCCAATTAGAATGGTCTGTCGGTTCTTTTAATTGTAATTTCCAACACAAAGACACTTCCAGGAGGATGGGACTGTCCTGTCCTACAGCACAGCTCTGGGAGCTTGTCCAGGCTGGAGAGGGGAAGAGCAGGAAGTGCCAGGCTTAGAGAAATAAGGACAGCATTAGGAGGGATATTCCTTGAAAGCCCTGTAAGGAACTGCCTCTCTCTGATCTCCTTCTCACACGAGATGGAAATCAGCCCGAGTTGCCCCTGCTGTCAATTGGGAATGGAAACAGTTCCTCCTTGTTTGAGCAGAGCCAGGGCTGAGCTTTCCAAAGGAGCATTCTGCACCTTGTGTTCCAGAGCCTGCTTTGTGCCCGTCGTGTTTCTCACCTTACCTGGAGCCTCTGGGGGAAATACGGGGTCCCTGATCTCTTGCTGCTCTCCCAGATCCCTTTTCATCCCAGCTTTGCAGCAGTGCAACCTCCTCTTCCCAGAGGGTGGGGGGTTCATCCACCCAAGCTCCCAGTTCTGGTGACTCTTCCCAGCACCCATGGTCATGGAATCAGAGAATCCCAGAATGGTTTGGGCTGGGGGACCTTAAAGCTCATCTTGTTCCCTGGTCAGGGACACCTTCCACTGGACCAGGCTGCTCCAAGTCCTGTCCAGCCTGGCTTTTTATGGGAGAAGGGTTCTCAGGGATAAGATCTAGGAGACCAGGCTGAGTCTTACATCTGGGGTTTGGAAGACCTTGTCTGTATCACTTACCAAAAGTCTTTAGGCATCCAAACCCCACTGCCTTCCGTTGGAGTGAGATCCCTAAATCCCTGCAGCCACTCCTGTGAGCCCCTGCACAGCAGTTTCTCATGTTGGAGATGCAGATGATTAATTCAGTGCACATTTTATTGCCATACTTAATTCAGTGAGGTCAGGAGAGTGGCTGAGGGTCCCTGGAGAGCAGGGCTGCGCGAGTGCTTTGGATTACACACAAAAAGAGAAGTCTGAAGTGATCCTTGGCTGCCGACGTGGCCAGCCCTGGAGCTGCCTGCAGTGTCCCCAGCACGTGCTGGAGTTTCCCAGCCCTCCAGATGGACCTTCCCCCATGGGCTTTGGGATCAATAGGCTTTGGAAAAGCTGCAGCGGGTCAATTGTTGGCTGTTTGACCAGAGCTAGAACGTGATTTCTCTCTGTGCAGCTGGTCCTGGGGAGAGAAGGGCCTCTGTGGATGCAGGCAGGGATAAAGAGGCCCTGCGTGGGTTGGAGTGATGGTTTCTCTGGGGGACACTCATGGGACATGGGCTTGCCTGTCTCCAAAATGGCTTCAGTGAGGTGTGGGAATGAAGCCAAGGGTCCGAATTTACATGGGAGACTGGACAGAGCAACACAAGGTCTGAACCAATGTGGTTATATCATGCGTTCTCCTTTATTGGCTCAAAATGGTGGGTTAAATACAGTTTCAGATAGTTTACAGTTACAGGTGCTCTCTAATTGGTATACAGATAGAAAAGAATGTAAACAATCCCAACTTTAAGGCAGTCACCATAAAATTGCTATAACTCTACTAATTAACACTAAGCACACCTTAATCTAATTTCTTGCTGTGCCACAGGCTTACCCACTACTACTCAGGCCCAAATCTGAGGCCTAGCTTGGGAGCTCAGGCCCAATCCAAAAGCACATCGTGCCCCTGCGCCCTAAGAAACTCTTCTACATGGAACAGCTTGGGATGGAGGGTGGGCTTTGCACATGGGCTTATTTCCAGCTTTAGGCTCATGAAAGGAGCTTCTCCGTTCTCTGGGAGCTGCCTTTGGAGACCTCTGCTCCCCTCTTAGAGACAGAGCTTCTCTTTTGTTGTTTTTCCTTCCCCTGTGATGCTGTAAGGGCAGGTTGGGATTCAAAGCTGGGATCCCCACAAATCCCTGGCAGGAGGGTGGAGCCCAGTGGGGGTTGGTCTTTTCTCAGGGGTAACAAGGGACAGAGCAAAGGAAAACAGCCTCAAGTTGTGCCAGGGTTTAGCATTTAGGGAAAATGGAGAAAATAATCTGCTCCACCAAAGGGGAGATTTGATTTCTAAGGAGATCCAGTGCAAATTCCTTCTCCTTAACTCAGCAGCAGTTCTTTTTCAGGAGTCAGGAATGTCTTTCTCCCACGTCTGTGTGATTCACTCTCCACATCTGAGGTTCAAGTGGGGCCAGGGGGCTCTTGTTTGGTCAAACTGATGTCAATGTTGGGGTAGAAAAGGAAAAAAAGAAGAGATGCCACAAGGGAGCCTGTTCATGGAAAAATTCTAATTTAGTCAGTTCCAGGCATCTTGCAGAAGAGTCAGTGCTTGGGAGATTTCAACCCAGTTTTCCAGACTCAGGAGACAGGACTAATTCTGGAAGGCAGTGATGGAAATAAAGCTGGCATCTCCTCCTGCCCTGGATCAGCCCTCACCACGAGCAACCTTGGGGTATCAGAGACATCTCCAGAGGTGACCAGACCTGCTCTTCCTCTGCTTTGCATCCAGCCCCTGCCTGACCCCAGGAGAGCAGAGGCCTCCTGTGTCTGGCAGCTCTGTCCAGGCAAGCAGCCACTCCATGGAAGCAGGAGCAGTTTTCCTTGCTCTGCAGTAATCAGACTGACAGCATAATGAGGAAGCCCAGTAGCTTTGCTTTGCCTTCCCCTTGTGTCGAGTCCCAGGCTGGGTGTCAGCTCAGTCCCCATATCTTGAGGAAAAACCTCTTTTTTTTTGCATTTTTCTCCTTGCTGCTGCCAAAAGTGACAGATTGTTGGGCGGAAATCATCAATATTTTGTCAAAACCAAATCCAAATATTTCCAGCCAAACCTCAGCATTTTCTGGTGCTGAAGCAAAAACAAATCTCCGTGGGAAATGCCAGCAGGGAAAGCAGAGGAAGCAATGGGCTGGAGTGTTCTGCTGTCTTGGCTCTCTGGTTGGGATGTGTGGCTGAGGGGCTGTGAGGTGCAGGCTGGTTGAACCCAGGAGCTAAATTTGGGCTGCTCTGTGTTTATTCAGAGCACAGTGGTGTAAACAGCCGTGCTCTGCTGACCTGCATGAGCAGCCCAGCCTGGGCTGTTCATCCCACAGAGTCTGGAGCGCAGCAAGCACTGAAATTCCCTCCTTGCTTTCCAGGAGCAGGAGGTGCTGCTTCACCCCAGCCACACTCTGAGCTCAGGGAATGATTTTAGAGCTTTCACCCACCTGCTCCTGCCTGGCTGTGACCTTCTCCCCCCACATTTGCTGCCCTTCTCTCTGTCCTTCTCTGCCCACATTTGCTCCCAGCCCCTGCGTTTAGAAAGGCCATACTTCCACAGCCATTCCTCTTCCCAAATCTCTGCCAGGGGGCCTCACAGCTCCAATGGCACTGGATCATGGTGGGAGGACTTTCCCCTCTGCAGCCACCTGAAATCAGGGGTTTTGGGGCTCTCCCACGCCTGCCAAGAGCACCTCACCCTCACTGGCCGTCACTGCTGCTCCTCACTTCATTAGCACCAGGGATGTTTATAAATGGCAGGATAATATTTTTTGTTTCCAGTTTGGGTTTCCAGGGCAGCCACTTTCTGAAACACTTAGGAAGTTTAGAGAAGATGAGGTTATATAAACGTTTTTTCCCCCTGGGCCCTTATTAATCAAGTGGCTGTGGAGCCATTCCCAGAGCTTTGGGATTGAGGGCACTGGCTGGGTGAGGGGAGGCAGCTTTTTCCTGGCTCCTGCCCTTTATTTGGGAGTTTGGGATGAATGGAGCTCTGAGACCTGGCTGTGGAGTTTGAAGGCTGCTCCCGGGTTATATTAAACTGTGTTTGGGGCTGGACTCTGGTGTAGCCGCTTCTGGGCCTTTGTGCAAGCTGTGGCACATCTTTTAATGATGTTTTTTCCTGGCCCCATGGATGCATCCCTGTAAAATTTGGTTATTTGGTGTAAAACCTTTGCATTTCCTGAGTGCAGGGAAATATGATTTCAACAACAGCATGCATCAAGTTGATCCGTGTGCTTTTCCAATGAAACCCTGTGGGTGTGCACATGCACTGATTAATAATTCCCTGATGCATTCCTAAAGCTTCTCAGCTTTTTCCCACCAAAGCTCCCCCAGCAGCTGCCCCCCCAGGGTGGGTTTGGAAAAGCTTTGGTTCCCATTAGAATGAAACAAAGTTCTGCCTCCTCCTCCTCTGTGTCCTTCCTCCCTCTGCCTCCTCCCCACAAGGGATGGGGATTTTCTGTTCTCCTTGGGTGGATGGAGCTCTGTCTGCAGCAGCAGGTCCAGCTGCTTCCAGCCTGGAGCCACAGGTCCACAGGAAACCAGCTCGTTAATCTCCTGCCCCACCTTCCCAGCCCTCCAGCCAGGCTCTCCCAGTGTGAAAATGATGATTGAAATAGCCAGGGGTGGGAAATGATGATTTAAAGGGGGTAAAAGGGAGATTTGCAACTATTGCTGACTGGGGCCTTGACAGAAGAAAACTGAATTTCTTCTGGGTCTTGGGAGTGTGTGAGGAAAGGTGCTGAACATCTGGAGTGATTTAGGCCTTCTGGGCTGTTGTGCTGGAGCTCAGCCCAAGGAACTGGGCTGGGATGGGGAGAAAATCCTCCCCTGGCTTTTGGCTCGAGCTGGTGCAGGTTGGGTGTTCAGGAGGTCCATGTCCACCTCCCCCAGGGATGGTCGTGGCGGCCCAGGACATTTCAGACAGCCCTAGGGTGTTTGGTGCATCATCTGAGTGGATTTTCTTCACTTCCCAGAACTCCTTTTCAAATTGGAAGGAAACTCCAAGCCCAAGAGGTTATTTTGTTTCATCTCACAGAACACAAATCAGCTTCCCAGCTTCCCTTTGGCCTCATCCTCATCCAAGACCTTCCCCTCCCACAGAATCCTCCTCGAAGAGGTGAACTAACTGGGTGAAAAGAGCTTGTTAACAAATTGCTTTTAATAGGCTTTTTTTT
>VWYN01023495.1:237295-356381 GCA_013400075.1 Hippolais icterina
GGCTCAGCCGCCGCCCCCCGCTCCCGGCGCGACGCCCCCGCGGCACTGCCCCAGCCATGAAGGCGGCTGTGGATCTGACCATCATCAAGACGGAGAAGGTGGACATCGAGCTCTTCCCGTCCCCCGGTGAGCGCCGTGTCCCCTCCGCGCCCCGCTCCGCGCAGCCCCGGCCCCTTCTCCCGCGAAGGCGGCGGCGGGAGAGCTTTGGCCAGGGGGGAGAGGCTTGAGCGCTGGGGAGGGGGGGGGCGGAGAGGTCGCTGGGGGGTTTTTGGGAGCTGTCTTTTGGAAGGGAACGCGGAGCGCACCCCAAGTCGCAGCGCAGCGGCGCCGCCCGGGCTCTGCCCGCCGCCGAAGGCGAATTGACTTTCCGAGCTTTTATGACTTTCCATCCCCCTCCTTGTCTTAAAATCCGTCCCGCCGCCCCTCCAGGCTCCTTTCCTCATGCTCCTGGCATCCTTGCTGGGATGTAGGGCAGCCCGTCCGGCGGGGAGGCAGGAGAGATGCGCTCCCCGGGACTCCCCGCCTGTTCCCATCGCTAGCTGGGATGTGCGTTCCCCTGTCCCTCGCTGGAAATGTCTTGTGTGGTCCAAGCACTCGTGGTACTTGGGAAACACAACTCCAGCGGTAACTGCTCTGGATTTAGCACGTTTAATCCAGGAAAACCCGCCGCTTTGATTTTTTTTTTTTTTTCCGCCCTTCTGGAGCTGGAGAAATGGGTGGAGGGAGGGTGCAGAGAGCAACACGTTACTGAAAGGAGGCGAGAAGGGGGTTTTGTGTGTTGTAGCGGTGAATTCAGCTGCTGCTGGCTGTGGTTACTGCTCCGAGCCGAGCCCTGAGCAGAGTAAGGGCTGCTGTTCACACACTGGTGGCGTCTGGCTGCTCGCTGACCCCGGGCACTCAGCTCATCTCCTCAGGCGAGGTGAAGGATGCAGCTTGGAGGACCCGCAGGAAAATAAAACAACCCTTTTTTCTGCATAAAGCTAGTCCTGTTGCTTCATCTCTCCCTGCTGCAATTCCCACTGTGCCAAACTGGAAGTTTGCTGGGTTTTGTGCAGCGCTGGTGAGGCGAAGAAATTCAAATTAAAGATTTGAGCTGTACGTTTCTCTGCTGGGTAGGAAGTTTCTAGGAAAGCCAGAAGGGAGGCACAGCTCCTCCAGGCACTGGGATTTTGGACTGTATGTGGAAATAAAATGACAGATGAGGGCCAGAGCCACACAGGGGTCGGTGCTTAAACTTCAGTAGATGCTGGTGCAGCATCAGCTGGGCTGCAGAGCTCCACACTCAGCACCCGCCCGCGTATCAGCCATCCAAGGGCTACGGAGTGTCCAGTGCAGGAGTGTCTCCCTTGGGATCCCTCCTCCCACCCTCCCTGGCCGCAAGGAGCACCCTGTGCTGGTCAGAGGGTGCCAGTGCTCTCTGGCGTGGCAGCAGGGCTGAGCCTGGCTCCCAGCTGTGGGCTGAGGAGTACCGGGCTTCAAAATGCCTGAGAGATGCTGAGGATGCACCTACACAGCTGAAATGAGCGGCTGGAGTGGAGCTGAGGACCTGTTAGTGCCTATTTCCTAAAACTTTGGTGAAGACTCCTCCCTGCCCTTCAGCCCCTGAGGGCAGCCTGTTTGCTTGGACGGGAGGAAAACGGGATAGGAATAAACACCTGGACCATCAGGGTGGCATGGGGTTTGCTTTTCACTCCAGAGTAAAGTATCTGTTTAAATTTGCACTCTCCTGGCCTGAGTGAGAGCTCTCACAGAGGCTCTGTGTGCTCTGGGTGTCTGAGCCCTGGGGCAGTGGAATTCCCTGGTGCCTGAAGGGAGGGCTCAGAGTTTCACCCTGCCTTAAGTTCATTTTCTTCTGTCCCTGGAAGCTCTTCTGCAGCTGATGTCAGCAAACCCTTCTTAGAGCTGACCCAAAGTTTAAGGTTGGGCAGGAAGAGCTCTGAGAAACACAACCCCAAGAGGTACGAAAGAGCTGCCCCCCCATCGGCCTCAGCTGCAGCCGCTCCTGTGCTGGTGGCTGCGCTCGCTGGGAGCCACAAAGGTCAGTGCTGTCAATTAGCTGGCTTAACCTCATTTCCCCTCCAACTCGGGGAGAGTGCTGCAGCTTTCTGGTTTGGTGGGATTGATGGTGAGGGAAGGAGTGTGGATGCTGCTGGGTTGTGTTCCTGGGATCCAGTCATGCTGTGGGGAGGGAACACCACTCCTCTCTGCTCCTGGAGGACTCATCCATTCCCTGATCCTCCAGCCACGAATCTACCACTTAATGTTCCCATCATCCTTAATTCCAGGATGGGATGAGAAGGACTCCAGGCCCTTGACCCTTCACAAAGCAGCTGTGCCGATGTGATCAGTGGGGTTAATCTTGGGCAGGGAGGGTCCCTGCAGCCACAGGATTTCAGTTGTGCAGGATGTTTGATGTGCCAGGTGCCTGATGCCCCATGAATCTGCACCCCTGTCCCCCCTCACCCACCAAACCAAACCCTGCTCCACCCCACACCTCTGCCTGCAAAACGCCGGGGAGATCTGTGGTGTGTCTGAAGGGTTTAAAAATAACCTGGAAGGGATGTGGAGTTGTAGAAAGCTTCCAAAGCCAAATCCACCCCCTCTGCCCCCGCTGTTACCAGCAGGAATGTGTGAGTGAGATGAGCAGGTCAGAGCCAGGACCCCATGGAGGTGGGTTCTCCATCAAGGTACAACTCTGTATGCGTGGATATTTTTATGAGGATGTGATGAAGAGTGTGGTAACATCACTTGTGTTTGTACATACGTGGCTGATCCACCAATGGCTTGGTGGGACATTTTCTGAGAGAAGAAAACCCCAAACCATGCAAAATTCAACCCCAAGGGGAACTTCACCTGGGGGCTGGTGAACTCTGCCCTCCACAAATCACTTTGTTTCCTGCAGCTCCTCCAAGCTGCATTTGCTGGCTGTGCGTAGAGTGGGAAGCAGCTCCCCGGCCCTGGCTGGGAGCTGTGGGGTGTAACTGGAGCTCCCGAGTGCTCATTTCTTGCTAAGGAAGCTGCGGAGTTGCTGCCCCCGGGGTACCAGAGCAGGGCTGTAATCCCCGGTGTCGTTCCTGGGCATCCCAGGTGGAGCAGGGATGCCGAGCTCCCCATCCTGCATCCAGCCTTCCTTTTGCCTCCTTTCCCTGGAGGTGTGTTTCGGGAGCAGGGGTGGATTTGTCCCTGGAAAAAGGATTTGCTCTGTGCACACGCAGCACAGAAATCCGGACTTTTTGGCTTTTCAGCTCTTCCCATGCCTACCCTGAGGACAGCTGGGACATGGACACGTTGTTTCCATTGGCCTATGCGTGGGTGGCATCCCAGGGGTGTGTTTTTATCTGGCAAGAACCTTTCCCTCTGTTTAGGATTTGGGATAAAATCAGTTAGAGCTGAGGCAAGATTTTCTTTTCCAACCCAAACCTCTGTAAGATTCTGGTTCTCCTGCTGTGGTGGTGCAGGGGACAGGGAAGCTCCTCCACAGCTTCCATGCTGCTTTTGGCTGTAGGACCTGCCTGAATTGTACTTCTCCCCCTTCCCACAGCCAGGTCAGACTTTGCTTTCACTTTCAGCGCAGACAAATAAGGGAGTTTGCATTTAAAGCCAGCCATCCTGCAAATGCAGAGCTCCTCCACAGAGCCTCGCTGCGGGCAAGTGGCAGAGAAAATTCCTCTTCTTTCGGTTTTCGGAGATCCTTCATTCTGTCCTCTGCCTTGTCTAGGGAGGAAAATTTGCAGCCATCCCTGACTCCCAGGTGTGCATGGAACGGGGTCACAGCTGGATCAGCCCGACCAACTGGGCTCAATTTGCTGAGCTGGTCGGGGTAAAAGAGCTCAGGGACTTGGGACATTATCTTCATCCAAAAGAAAGATTTGATCCTACGTTATCCTCGCAGGACTGAGCCTTCCAGCTGTGTCAGCTGCTGTGTGGCTCAGTTTCCCTGCTGCTCACAGGCGCAGGCTCCTGCATGGCCATGTTTTCTTTCCATGGTGGATAAAACACAGCAGAGACCCCCAGCATTTCCCTTCCCTCTGTCCCTCCCTCTGCCTCAGTGGCGCTGGGAGAGCGCTCTCCTGTCCTCCCGGGGACACACAGGGTGCCAGAGCCTGGGGAAAGGAAAACACTGATTGGTGTTTCCAGGGATGCAAGGAATTGCACCCCGATCTTTTGGAATGCTTGGCTCCGCAGTGCAGCCAAGGTGAGAGCTGGGCTCGGCTGGGGATGCTCTTTGTGGGCTGGAACCATCAGCAGCGAGGCTGAGGCTCAGAAATGGAGGACTTGAGGCTGCTGTCGCATTTTCAGTGCTGATTGCCTGCGGAGGAGGTGAGAACTCCGCTGAAGAAGAGCAATTACCTCTGTATGCGCTGACAAAATGCCCATTACTGTGGTATCCAGCCGCGATGCGGGAATGAGAGGTTCCCCGGAGGGGGGACTGGCTGCACTTGGATGCCACCAGCTTCAGCTTTTTTAGTGTCAGCTTCACACCAAAGCTCTGAAACGGGCTGGGAAGAAGGCAGCTCACGGAGCTATCCTCCAGGGACACATCCACCAAAGCGCATCCCTGCTTTGTAACCTGGGGCCAGGGAGGGAGATTTCCAGGGAACAGGAGCAAACTCCCGTTCCTTTCAGGTTTCCATCCCGAACTCCCCAAAGCACGCACCAAGTGTGTAATTACAGCGTCGTTACATGAAGTGGCCCTAATTTGCCATGTAATTACAGCGTGCCATGCTTTGATGGGCCTTAGAGAATGCAGGGATAACACAGGCTCACGCTGGAATGCTGCACTCCAGCTCTCCAAAGCAGCTGCTGAGACATCCTAAGATTTCCTGCGCTCCCAAATCCAGAGCAGGTTGCTGGCAGGCAGGCAGCGAGTGGCTGGGAGTCCAGCAGGACTTGCCACGGGATTATCACAGAATGTCAGAATGGTTTGGCTTGGAATCCTAAAGATCTCATCATTGCACCTGCAAGGCCTCCCACTAGCCCAGGTTGCTCCAAGCCCAATCCAACCTGGCCTTGGACACATCCAGGGACGGGGTAGCCACAGCTGCTCTGGGAGCCAGCTCTGGATTTGCTGCTGTGGAAGTGCAGTGGCTGCACCCTCTGGAATGGATCCTGCTGTGTGGGGAGCTGGGGGCAGCTGCATCAGGCTGAGGGTGCAGATGTTGTCCCATAGATTAAACCTTCAGGTGCGTGTGAGTAAGACCAGACTGTCTGAATACATGTCAGGGATGTGAACTGGCAGAGCTGTCACCCTAAATGACTCTTGTCACTTGTGGCACCAGGATCCACTGGGATTGTGGGGAAGAAGGGAACAAATCCAAGTAAATCTGTCCCAGATAAGGCAGGAGAGTCTTTTCCTTTTTTCACTGTCAGCTGGCCCTTGCACAGCACAAGGTGAGGAAATGGCATGATTTAGGACAGCAAGTGTCACTGCTGTCCCTGGTCCAAAGGATGGAGCTCTGGCACCCTCCAGGCTGACAAATCTTGCTTGGTGGAGCACCCGTGCTGGGTAGGGGCATGCCAGGATGCTGAGGAGATGCACAAGGAGGGGATGATCTGCTTTACTTGAGCACTAAAATTCCCCCGGAACCAGGGCCTGACTGTTCATCCCGCTGTGACTGGGGATCCCTGTGGGAATTGGGATATTCCACAGGTGCAAGGCTGTGCCTCTGTAGGCCAAGCCCCGACTCCCCAGTTTGCTTTTTGGCTGGGAGTTCCTGGTGGATTCCAGTGTCTCTCCAGTGCCTCCTGGTGCAGCTCCAAGCCCCATCCCAGCAGGAGCCAGTGGCACAATCTGCAGCTGATCTGAGCAGCACAGCTGTCTCACAGCCAAAAATCAGGCTGCAGCCCTTTTTTGTAACCCCATGCCACAGTTATCCATCTCAGCTCTTTTGTTCCTCTTCCGTGACTAAGCTGCTTGCTGGCTGTGTTTCTTTTTTTTTCCTTTCATTGTGTAGTTTATAATCTTCCAACGAGATACAGACAAAAATTTGTTTGCAGCGCTGGCCAAGAAGGCTCTTGTTCCCCTGGCACAGGGCCATGCTTACATCTCCAGTCAAAATACTGCTGGTTAAACAATAAATATTTATTGATTCTCCTACGAGCTCCTACATTTTTCCCAGGTGCAGTGGAATTTGAGGGGGGGAAGCACTTGAGCACTGCCCATGGCAGAGCTGGGAGATGGCTCTGGAGATAACAGGCCTGGCCTGGCTCTGCTCTGCAAAGGTGACCCTCGGAAAGCTGGGATGGGTGCTGCTGCACAGCCCTGCAGAGCTGCTCTCTCCTCTCCAGCCCAGCTTCCCCAGGTTTGGGGATTTGTGCCTACAGGCTTCCGTGGCAATGATGGGGAAATGTGGAAATCTCCAGTTGCTTTATTGTGCCTGAATATCTCCTGGAATAGGGGAGGGACAGACTGGGATGGGCACAGAGTTGGAGGCCGAGTGCACAGAGATGGCAAAAAAAGAAATAAATCCCTGAATCCCAGAATGGTTTGGGTTGGAAGGGACCCTAAAGCCCACCCAGTTCCACCACCTGCCTTGGGCAGGGACACCTCCCACTGCACCAGGTGGCTCAGGGCCCTGTCCAGCCTGGCCTTGGGCACTGCCAGGGCGGTTTCAGTTTGTAATTTGGTGCAAAGGCCCAGCCATGGTGTCTCAGTCAGTGCAGCCACCCCCGGAGCACTGGAGCCATTCACGGGCTGCAAATGCTGCCTTGCAGAGCCTGAGCCCTGCACGGCTGTGCTGAGGCAGAGCCCTGGCGCTGTACTCAGAGCTGCTCCAAGGTGTTCCATCCTTCCTCAGGGGGTGGCTGGCTCAGAGGAGCCCTGGATGGGTCAAACCCTGCTCTCTCACTACCGTCTCTTTCTAAACTGAAACTCTGCATTTTTATGTTGAGGTTTTGGGGTTTTTTTTGCTCAACCGCCAAAAATCCAAGACCTGGTTTGCTCCTCTGTCCCATGAGCAGCGCCAGCTCATGGGAGCAATACCGCCTGTGCAGGACCAGGCAGGTGACACTTTTTCCCCTGTCCCTTCCCCTGGCTGTGCTGACCTTGCCGTTTCCTGGCTCTCCAGGCCGTGTCCCGCTCTGTGCAGGGCAGGTGGACCCGGTGTTCACTGGAAAGCAGGAAGCTGGTGCAGCCCAGCCCCTCGGTCCCACATCTGGTTCCTGGAGCCTGTGGATAAATATAACCTGCCAGAAAAATACCACAAATGCAGCGAGAAACATCAGCTTGCTTTCCCAGAGAGGAAAATCCCCTCGTTTCTGTGGCTCCCTCTGCTTTGGGAATGAGGATTGGAGTCATTGTGACCGCCTCCGTTGTGGATTGGGATGTGCAAAGTCACAGGTCGCTGTCTGGGTCTGAACTGGGCTCTGGGGCTGTAATTCCCATTCATTCATCTCCCAATGGCTGCTGGGCACAACAGCAATACCTGCTTCAGCAACTCCCTGCTTTCCAGCTTTTATCCTGAAGTTAAACCTTCCCTACAAAGCCAGAAGAGGCACAGACCTGCAGCTCAGGCAGCTGCTGCAGGGACCCCGGGGTTATTTGGGCTGGAACAAATGTCCTGGGAGGGTGTGCAGGGACCTCTCTGTGCAGCTCTCCTCTGGGCTGTAGCTGTGTGTAGGATATCTTCCCATGGAATCCCATGTTTCTGGGATGGCTGTGGGGCTGCAGGCTGCCTCCTCACCCCAGCTGAGCATCCAGAGCTTTTTAATGAACAAAATGCATTTTCTTACACGGAGGGGATTCTAAATTGGCTCCACATGGATTCTGTAGGTTGTCGCACTTTCCCGGAGGGTGATGGCATGAGCAGGAATGTGGGATTGATGAAAGAAGCCAGACATTGAGTCAAAAGCTCCCCCTCTCCCTTTGCCGTGCCCCCTCTCCCCCTAGCTCATCTCAAATACTTGACGTGGTTCCAAGGCATTCTTCACATGGCTGGTGGGGAGCACAGGAGAAGCCAGCCCAGCCACTGGGCTTTTCTTTAAAGGCTTTTTTCTAAAGCTTTGGGGCCTTTGACCCCAAAAGATGTTGAGAAAAAGCTTGATGAGACCTTGTTTTTAGGGAGACTGAGGCGCAGCATTCCCATTATGTTGCATCAGGGAAGTGGGAGCATCCTCAGTTGGGTGCTCCAGGTCTCCCTCTGCTTGTAGGATTCCCATTCTCCATGGTCTGTGTTCCACTGTCTGCCTCCTCCCTGGCTCCTCTGCAGCACCAGGCAGGCCCCAACCCATCCGCCTCCTGGAATTCCCAGTTTGGGGGTGCTGGGTGACTGGGACAGGCTCAGCATCCCTCGGGAACCAAGTGTCTGGTACAGCAGGATGGGGCTTGCTGGGATTCCCACTGGGATGCTGCCTCTCCTTGCAGGGTAACACTGCTGCCCCAGGGAAGCTGCCACTGCCACCAGCAGACCCCAAAAGCTGGAGCTGACACTAGGCAGTGCTTTGGGGGTTATTTTCTATTGTTTCTCCCCGCCGTTGTCAGCACTTTTTATCACAGTAATCAAACTGTGGGGTTTTGACCCACATGAAAGTATTTTTTTAGAGGTGCCTCTGTGTGTTTGTGCAAAGCCGCTGAATTTTGGTCACTGCTCTGGAAGCAGCAAAGGGGATTTTTGTTTTCTTACCTTTTAGTTTTGAGCAATTGTTTACCGAAACCTGAACCCTCTGAAGAAACAACTTGCAAAATCTGAGTAGTCCTGGCTTTTTCCACTGGAAAATTAAAAAAAGCTGGAGTGGGACACGTGAAATTTGGGTCTTTTTTCTCTCTTATTTTTTTACCCATTATTGTTAGAAGCAGTTTGAAAATGCAATGCCAAGAGCTTTCTCTTTTCAAGTGCTCGAGGCACATTACCCAAATGCTCCATCCCTCAGACTGCTCCATGAGGTCAGTAAATGCAATTCCTCCTGGTCTGCAGCTGGAAATGAGGAAAAACTCCTTTGCTCCATCCCTGGTATCAGCCCCGGGCAGCAGAGGAGCCCAGCAGGTCGGGAGCGACACGGCGGTGCCCCGAGCCCGTGGCATTTCCCAAGCCCATCCTTGTGAAGGGTTGCCAGGACGCTTGGGCTCGGTGTCCGTGGTTGTGCCGGGCTCTGGGAAGGCTGGGAATGTTTCCCTTTCCAGCGGGGTTTGGGATCCGGAGCTGTCCCGGTAGCCGCGGCCCGGCGGGGCCGCTCCTCACTGGGGCTCTTTCCCTGCCTTTAAGCGGCTCCAGATTTGAATTTGGCTCCAAAGGCCGGAACATGAAAGGCTCCGGCCCTGCGCCTGTTTGCCTTCGAGCGGGATGACTCGCACCACTCCTGCTTCCAAGCAGCCGAGCCCGGAGCAGCCGGGGCCATATGGATCCTATAGAGTGCCCCGACTGCCCGGCAGAGCGGCACAGCGGCGTGGGGAGGGATCAGGAGGGGCTGCCCCAAGCTGTGTCACCCCCACTTTGGGGCCTGGACCCTTTTCCCCCCTTTGGCGTCTTCAAGCGCTTCTGTCCCCCGAGGCTGTCTGGCTGTCCGTCCCAGGCACTCACCGAGAGCCAAGGCTCGGCTGAAAGAAATTTAAAAAATAAAAGAAGAAGGGAAAAGAGGGATAAAACCCCGGAGGAAAAGGAGGAAAGGGAAGGGCAGGGGAGGATGATGTGCCTTTAAGCCGCGTGTGTAACTGCTCGCTAATCTGGTGACTAACTCCGTGCGCGGCTGCCAAGCCGGGATCCATCCCCAGCCCAAGGCTCGGGAGTCATCGGGTCCCCTCCCTGCCCCATCCCGCGCCCCGCCGGGCGCCAGCCCCCCCCGGCCCCCCGCACTCCCCGTGGCAATTTATTTACTCATCTGGAGGGCACAGCCCCGGCGGTCTCTTGACTCAGCAGTCCGGGGCCGATGGGAGCTGCGGGAGCAAATTCCAGGCAAGAAATAATCTCATGACTTGTCTCGGAAAAGATTGCTCCGCAAAGATCCCCTGACGGTCACGGAGCGCTCCGTGCCGGCCCCTCCGGCAGAGCCTGACCAGGCTCCCGATTTCCCAACCTCGGGCAGCCGGCCAAGGATCCCGAGGGGACTCACTGCAGCTTTCTGCCTTGGAAAAACAGGGGTGGATTTGGAGATGGGGGGCCTCGGAGCCGATGCCTGTCCCCCCCCGGGACACAGGGAATGGGGAGCTGGAGCTGGCTGCCAGGGGCAGGGAGCCCAGAGCTTGGGGCTGTGTTGGTTTTTGGGGCATTCCTCCTTTTCTTCCCCTTCACTTTCCAGGGAGAGTGTAAGCCCTTCCTTCATCCCCAGGCAATTTTGGTTCCTCCGTCTGTGTTTTTGCCCAGGCACTGGCATCACCTCCGGAAGGGCTGGCACCAAGGATGACTTTCGAAGCACATTTATCCTTCGGGGTTTTTTCCCCTCCTGTTGGCTCTTTTTCATCCTACATTTCTCTCATCCTGGTCGTTTTTCCCTGCCTCCTCCCCGTGCAGAATAGCTGGAGTTCCATCCCTCTCTGAGGGCTCTTTGGAGGTCTGATCCTGTACCTAGTGCCTTCCCATGGGCGCTGGGAATGGGGTGGGATTACACCAAGTTGGGAATTAAGGATCTTTACAAACCTGCATTTTTCTGGGAGGAAAGCCCCGGGGCAGGGCTCTTGGGCTGACAAGTCCTGTGCGTCCTCCCCAGCTGGGATCAAGGCTTGGGAATCACACCAGCCCACCTCCCTGGAAGGGAGCTGGTCCAATGCACGGTGCCCTTGGAGATAAGGGGAGAGGAACCAGCTGAGGAGTCACTCCTGGAGCACCAGGAGCTCCGGGCCAAGCTCCCAAGGGAATCTCACACCCCTCAAACCACACATCCAAGTCACTGCCAAAGCTCCTCCAGCCTCGTTAGGGTTGATGGAGGATTCCTGGAGTTCCTGGCAAGGGCTCCCAGCTCCCGAGTCCCAAATGCCGCCCCCTCCGCCCCCTCCTCCACTGCGGCTCTCCTGAAGAGCCTCTTGGCGCGAGCAGCCGAATTCAATCAGCCCTTTCACCATCTGCTCCCAGGCACTTCTGCCGGGGAGGGCTCGGGGCCAGGGAGGCTGTAATTCCTTAATAGCTTCCGGATGCTTCGCGGGGTGGATGCGAGGCCTGGGAGTGTCTCAGCCTTTCTCCCTCAGCCCTCGCAGAGGTTTCCAAGCCCAGGCTTCCTCTGGGCAGATCCGAGCCCCTCCAGCCGCTCGGATTTATCCCTGCCTGCCCTTCATCATGCCGGCTGAGGCCAGGAGGTGACATAATCCCATCCTGGACAATGCTTGGCTGTGGGATGGGGATGACTGAGGCTGATGGGGCATCCCAGCTCGTCTCTGGCTGCCTTCCTCAGCTCACTCCCACCTTCATCTTCCCAGGGCTTGGTCTGGCCCAATCTCTGCACTGGTCCCTTCCCTGGTGGGAAGTTTCCTAGAAGTAGGAGCTGGAAAAGAAGAACTTCCTGGGGTCGATCGGGAAAACTCTTGCTCCTGTGCCTGAGGATACTGGAAACCTGGATGTTGCACGGTGTAACACATCTGGGCAAAGCCCAGGAACCCTGTGCTCAGCCTGGGATGGAGAGGATTAATCTTGGGGCTCTCCTGGAAAATCCCCTTTGTTGGTTTTCTTGTCTGCTTAAAAATTAATAGAATCAGGAGAATTGTTCCTGGGAAGTTGTGAAATGAAATTACTTTGGCACTGCTGTTCCTGAGGCTAGCGTGTGCTGCAGAGCTTTGGTTCCCAGGTTTCTCCCAGGCTCCTTCCTGGCCTCCATCACTGGGGGAGCTGAGCTTAGGCAGGGGCCAGGGAGGTGAAATGGTGTAGGGCTGGCAGGAGCATCCAGGGGTGGCCTTGTCCTTGGTTCCCTCCTGGTCCCAGATGGGAAGCTGACCCTCATTCTCCTCTCAGCAATCCCTTGGCTTTCACAGCTCCCAGCCCAGCCAGGGAAAGGCTGCTGTCCTGTTGTGGCTGCTGGGATCATCTGCTGCTGTGCAGAGCCTGTCCTGGCGCTGGGGGTGTGTGGGACACGAGTGGTGCCTGTGGAGGTGTCAGGCGGTGGCATCAGCAGAGCCACAGTCCCAAGGAGACCAAGAAAGTGGGGCTGGCTCAGAGCAGAAGGAGCACCTTTCCCTCTCCTGCCCAGCTGGTTCTCCCTCCGCTCCCTCCCTGGGAGATGCAGCTTGGGAAGGTGCTTGGAGCACGCGGTGACTGCTCCCTGTGAGCTGCCCTGGGTGGGTTTCAGCTGCAGGGGTGCTGGGTGTGTTTGAGTGTGTGAGTGTGTGTTTGAGTGTCTGTTTGAGTGTCTGAGTGTGTGTTTGAGTGTGTGCTCGTGAGCCCTGGCCAGGGACACCCTCAGAGAGGGTCAAGGCACTTGCGAGGGCAAATCTTCAGGGCAGTAAATGCAGAGGTGCAAAGGAGCCAGTCCATAACCACGCAGGGGAATTGGAGGCATGTGGATCGTTACCTGCCATCTCTTGGCAGCTGCCAGCAGAGTTGACTGTTTGCTCTAAAGAGTTATAAATAATTTTGTTGATTAAAATGATTGATTATCCTCGGTCTAATATTATTTAAGCAGAGCAAACAGTGCTGAGATTTACCAGCTGCTCTCTGACCTCCCAACCCTGATCTGTTTGCAGAAAGCCTGTGCAATTATTTGTTTGATTTCAAAGCTAAATATCCTAATCTTCCCTCTCCGCCTTTGGAAACTACAGCTGGCACCAGGACAGCTCGGGCTGATAAGGGAGGGCAGCCCCGCAGTTCTCGTGTGCAGTGACACTTCCCTGGGCACAGAGGGGTGAGGGAGGACACGGTGGTCACAGATGGGGACGGGGAGAAACTCTTGAGCTCCTCCACCTCCTCTTTCCCTCCTTGTGCTCCGCACACAGTCACGGAGCGCTGCCCGCCGGGCAGACCGAGGCGCTCCCGGCTGTGCGGAAGAAGGGGAAGCTGTCAAAGCCTGGCTGGGAGCGCGGGCTGTCCGTGGGCACGGCAGCCTCCATCCCTCCGCCAGCCGCGGGGACGCGATGCGCCGCGACTTGCAGCTGCCATTGAGCAATCCCGGCTGTCTGGCTGGCATTGCCCCGCGGGGAAGGGGTGGCCGGGAAGGCTGCGGAGGAGGGGGTGGGACGGGCAGGAATCTGCAGCTGCCGAGCGGTGCAGGGCTCGCCCAGCGCCCGTCGCCCGGGGAAGCGAGCGGAGGTGGCCTGGAGCTGCCGAGCCTCCCTCCTTCGTCATCCTCTGATCCTTTCGCATCGCCGCCCTCGCGCTGGCAGCATCCCGCGGGGATGTTCTGGGCTTCGGGAGGCCGCAGGAACATCCCTGGGGACCTTCCACTCGGGAGTGCATGGGTGGACACACCACTGCGTCTCCACAGCAGATCCGGCTCTGACAAACATTCCTGGAGGATGAATGGGAGCCGGCGAGCGGAGCAGGGGCTTTGATGTGGATGGACATATCTGGGGGCTTGAACACCATCCCAGCCCCAGGGCACTGCCACTGTCCTGCCATGTGCTGCCCTCGTGTCTGGCGTGACTCGGGCTTGGCTTGGCCCGGGGGCTGGGGCCAGGACACAGAGGGATCAGTCTGTGCAGGGAAATCAAGGGAAGGTCGGGGAATTCCTCGGGACAGACAGATTGGAGGTGTTTGGCTGAGCATCTCCGTGTCTAATCCCTTCCCAAGGCAAGGATAATTGAGGCGCCTGTTGGGACCAGTGATTTCCCAGCAGCAGGGACTGCTCTGGAGTCCATCTGCCTCAGAAATGTCTCGTGTCCTGGGGATGGGCAGCACAAATGATGGGGTTTTATCCAGGGCATGGAGTCATTGCACATGGATCATGGGGACTGTGGGATGAAAACATCCCGAGCTGTGAGGTCATGCGTGGCTGCTCACAAAGTGTGCTGGCACAATTTGTTCTTCAGGTGTGTTTGAGCCAGCTTGGAGGGTTGGGATCCTTTGTGAGTGATGAAAGAGCTCAGCTTGAGTGAAGGTTCCTTGGCCCTTCTCCTGCTGTGAGGGGACAGCCCTGCCAAGAGATCTCAGCCTTCCCTTTTCACACTTCCCTTCCTGACAGCATCTTCCCCACACAATGTTCTGCCAATTATCCTCAACCTGGCCTTGCTACATCCTCGCTCTCCCTTGCTGGGAGACTCTGGTTCGTGGTTTGGCAGCCCCAGCCTGCAGCAGCAGCTGGAGGTGTTGGACCTGAATCCCCTTTGTGTATCTCCCTATTCCTGGATGATGATGAAGGGGAGGGAGATGAATATCTATAGAAGAGTTGGAAGGGATGGATGGATGGATGGATGGATGGATGGATGGATGGATGGATGGATGGAGACATGCTTCATTTGAACTGCTCAGAGTTCCCATGGGTGCTTCTGCAATCCAGGAAAAACCCACGCCAGGGTTCTGGGATGGGTTCATCCTTCTCTTGGGACAAATCCTCCAGCCCCATCCGTTCTTCATCAAAGATGCCAGAAATGGCAACATCAGCCAGGGACTTGAGGAGAGAGCAGCAGAATTTGTGGGTTTAACCTGGCTGGAAGGGAGTGTGAGCTCTCAGGGACGGTGGGTGTGGATGACCTGGAGCACCGTGTCCTCCCTGAGTGCCGGAGCCCAGCAGGGCTTGCTCTGGAAGGGCTCAGGCTGGGCTCCTGCAGCCCTGGAAGCCTCCAGGGCCACGGCTGGGACTGAGGGCTCCTGGGCCAGCCTGAGGACAGTGAGGGATTTCATGTGGCTTTTGGTTGCAGGCGTGAGCCCCGTGAGCACACCGGGCTCTGTGCCAGCAGCCCGGGAATAGGGAATATCGGTGCTTGTTTGTTCGGTGCTGAGTGCCGGGGCTTGGCAGGGTTTTTTCCCTTTTTTCCCAATTGCTGTTGAGCAATCCGAGCTCTGTGGGGTGTGAGGAGCGGGGTTTGGTTGAAAGGAGCATCTCCTGGAGGTGGGGCAGTGCCACGGGCATGACCCGGGCTGGCTGGTTACACCTGACCTGCTTCCAGCCGGGCTGCGTGTCCATTACAGGATTTTCCAGGCTCGGGAGCGCGTGTGTGCCCGCGCCCGGGGATTAGAGCTCTTTAGCGGCGCGGTTAGCAGGGATTAGGGCGATTATCCCAGGGGAAGCGTGGCTCACAGGTTTGCGCCAGCCTGGGAGGGTCCTCCCAGCCCTGCTGAGGAGCGATCGCAGCCTGGAAGTGAGGCGCTAATCCTGGCTCCAGAGGGGACGCCGCTCCTGGGATATTCCATTGGGAAAGAGGGAGGGAAGGGCTCTAAGGGCCCGATGGCTGCCAGAGGAGGCTTTGCCTTCTGAGCAGGAGGGGTTGGGCAGGTGGAGGTTGCTCCTGGCTGTCTGCAGCCTCCTGGCCTGTCTGTCTCCAGCCTGGACCCTCCACAGGAGTTTAATTAACCTGGACTCTGCCCTCAGGCCAGCAGGCTGGGAAAAGGCTGGTGGTAGTTTAGTTGTGATGCAGTTAAATCTAAAGGCATTGCAGAGGCTGTTTATAGCTGGTTCAAGGGTGGGAGGATCTCATGCTGAGCTGAACCACTCCAGCCTTGCAGCATCTCATCCTAGAACCCTCAGATGTGCTGGGGTGGAGGGACCTTAAAGCTCATCTCATCCCACAGGCACCTTCACTGTCCCAGGCTGCTCCAAGCCCTGTCCAACCTGGCCTTGGACACTCCCAGGGCTGGGGCAGCCACAGCTGCTCTGGGCAACAGTGATGGAATTTTATGGATGACCAATCTTTTTTCTCACTTCTTTGATGGTTTCAACGAGTGCTGTTAAAATGTGGCCACATTCCCCAGCCTCAGGGGCGGTTGAATCTCCCCAGAGTTTGCTTTATCTATCTATGCTCCTTCTGGCAATTGAAATGGTGAGGATGAGGTGAATCCCCAGGCAAGAGAAGCCTCTGAGCTACTGAAGGAAGAGGAGCTGTGGGCCCTGGCCCTGCTGAGCTGGGGGAGCTTTCCCATAATCGCAGTGAGTGTTGACTCAGGGGCTGTGGTTTAGCTCAGCTTCAGCCCTGGCCTTTCTCTAGCACTTCATTCCCTCTTCTCTGCCACAAAAGTCAAGGACGGAGCGAGCTGCCCACCAGGCTGCTCCCCTGCAAGCTCCTGGGACTCTCAGGGATGCTGCTTTCCCAGGATTGCCATCCAACACCCACACTGCACAGCAGGGACAGGAAGGGAGGAGAAGGAGCTGCAGCCTGAGCAGGGCAGGCTGTGCCTGACGGTGGCTGCAGAATCCTTTCCCTGAGCCTGGTTCCTCACAGCTGCCAATCCCCAGAGCCAAACCCAGCCCTCCCTCACCTGGGGGCTGCTCTGCGTCCAGTTTTGCTCCTGGACACATCTCTCCCAAGCACCCATGAAGCCAGGGTGTCCGTGGGACACAAAGGAACCCCAAAACCTGAGGCCGAGCAGCCGAACCTTCCCCTCTGCTGCTCCAAGTGCTGAGAGCCCAAATGGGAGACAAAATGCTTTTATCTACATTTAGGGAAGACTGTTCAGGCCCATTTTTTAGGGGAAAAGCTTGCCCCCATGGCACACTACATCTCCCGAAGTAAACTGCTGAGGGCCGGAAAAAAGCCGGCTTTGTTGGGCTTTCTGCAGCGCTAAGCACTGTGGGCTTTCGGTTTCCTCTCTTGTTTTTCTCTTGAAGCCCAGCTTTCATCTCACAGTATTTATTTTTCACTGCTTGAAGGAGGAAAAAAAGGACTTATTTTTCTTCCTTTTATTTCTTTTTTTTTCTTTTTTTTTTCTTTTTTAAGAAATATATTTATTTTAAATTAAAATAGCAAATGTCTGCACCTTTTGTGCCATCCTTGCAGAGAGAAGCAGGGCCAGTCTCTGGCAAGTTGCTGCAGGAAGGGGACCCAAATCTCCCCCCATCTGATCCCATCCCATCCTCACAGCCCCAGCAAACGCCTCTTTCTGTGCTTGTCTCTGCTCCCCCTCCAGATTTCTTTCTGATCCCTTTTTTCCAGCTTTCTGTCCCACTTTCCCTTTCCCCCCCTCGAATTTCACTGCCCTTTGGGCCCGAGGAGCCCTAATTGGAACAGGCCGGCTCCTCTCCTGCTTCCTGCGTGGGAGTGAGAGGCAACGCTTGTGAAAACAGTTCAAAAGTGCACACAAATTTTTGCCTAATCCTGCCTAAATAACAGGGGGCTCAGCCAGGGTTGTTTGCCCGGGTGTCCCTGCTCCAGGGCGGGAGGCACCTGGGAAAGGCGGAGCTGCCCGAGGGGCTGGAGGTGCCTGGGGGTGCTGGAAACCTGAGCTGGGGACAGGGGGACGTGGTGGGGACGTGGTGGCTCCGCGGTGCCCGGGCGGCCTCGCTGGGGAGCGTGGGAAGGGTCTCAGCTCCCGGCCCCCTCTCCTCAGCCTCCTCTGATCCTGAGAAAAGTTCTCGGCTGCTGAACCCTCCCAGCTGGGGGACGTTGGGAAATCCGTGCTGCAGCTTCCCCCAGCTCCAGCTCTGCCCTGGTTTGGATCTTGGGGAAAGCTGGGACAGAGGGGGCTCAGGGAGAGGAGCTCGGTGCAGGCTGGGCTGGGAAACCGTGGGCTTGGTGGCCACAGACTCACTGTGGGCTCGTGGGAAGAGGGTGGGAGGGTGAACCCCTGTCACCCCTTGCAGAGCCTCTGGGAAACTCCTGCTCCATCATCATCCAGCAGTGGGGGGACATCCTGGAGCGTGGGCAGCTCCAGAAGGATGGGATGGGATGGGAGCTCCAGGGGGAGCTTCCTTGAGCCCTCGAGCCTGCTTCAGAGCTCAAGGATTGAGATTTCTGAAGGACACAGGCACGAATTCATGGAGCCCTTGGATGCACAGTCCCTGAAAATGATCTTGCTTGAAACCAATGTGCATCTTCCACTTAAACATGGAATCCTGGAGTGGTTTGGGGTGGAAGGGACCATAAAGCCCATCCAGTGCCACCCCTGCCATGGGCAGGGACACCTCCCACCATCCCAGGCTGCTCCAATCCCCATCCAGCCTGGCCTTGGACACTTCCAGGGATCCAGGGGCAGCCACAGCTGCTCTGGGCACCCTGTGCCAGGGTATCCCCATCCTGACAAAGAAGAATTTCTTCCTAAAATCTAATCTAAATCTAAATCTAAATCTACTCTGTTTCATTTTAAAGCCTTTCCCCCTTGTCCCTGTGCCTGTGCCAAGCCAAGCAAAGGCCTGGAATCTCCATGACATCCGTGTGCCCCAGGCCTGGGAAGGGGAGGCTGAGGAGACCTCGAGTTCCTGCCCTTGGTGTCCATCCATCCATCAGGGCAGGGAAGGGATAGGAGGTGCTGTGGGGTCAGGTGGCTCCACTCTGACCCTCCCCACATCCATTTCCAGCAGCTACTGGGTGAAACCCCACACAGGGACACACTGAGGCTCTGATGGAAAAAGAAGTGAGTGGCCGAGGGGAGCTTGGAGGAGTCACTGACCCCGAGTGGAAACGCGGGTGAAAAACGACTTTGCTCCCATCCTTCTGCTCGGAACATCTTTTTTTCCTCTGTCTGCCATTTATTTTCTTTCTGCAATCAGCTGCAAATGGCTTTGGCATGCAGACGAGTTCTGTGCATTTGAAGGTCAAAATCCCTAAAGTTTGTAAATCTGAGTCCTTTAAAAAGATCAGATGTGTGGAAATAGTTTACACATGCAGGGCCTGGTGGGAGCAGAGTGGGAATTCGGCTGGGAGATGAACTTGGTGATCTTGGCCTCTTTGCTCCTGGTTTTCTCTCAGGCTCCACGTGCCCCTGGCTGGGGGGTCTGGGCAGGTCCCCCTTAGCACAGAACCCATCCAGGGCAATGTCAGGATGTTTTATCCTCTTGTCACTCTGAAGTCCCATCCCCAGGGATGTCAGGGAGCTGAAGAAGCCTGGTTTGGAGAAGCCATGGAGCCCCCAGATCTCTCTTTGCCTTGGAAAAATGCAGCCAGATAAAAGCTGTCCCCATGCGAGGCAAATTCTGCATCTCTGCTCTGCAGATGCCGCAGATGCTGCTGACACAATTCTCCAGGGTGACTGCAACTCCTGGCACTGTTTAAAAATCAAACCATCACTCCCTGCCTGCTCTCCCAGGAGGGGAATCAAAGGCGGCTCTGTCGGCGCAGGACGGGGACATGGCATCCATGCAGCCAAGCGCACGTGGCAGCCATGTCAGGGGGGCTTTGATGGGCTCATAAAAACCAGCCAGAAATCCCAGCCTGGCCCCTGCTGCTGAGCTTGCGTTTGGGATTAAAGCCCCTGCATTCCTAAGATGGGTTTAGGTGGAACAGCTGGGCCTGATGCTGGCTCCCACCCCAGCCCCTGCACACAGCCCTGTGCTCTGTGGGCAGCACTAAAGGAGAGGTTTTATTGGTGCAAAGTTTGATTAAAATCTTGCAAACAGGTTTCAGATGGCACTGAAAGCTGATACCGAGGTGGCTAAGCCGGGCTTGTTGCTTTTGTTCCTGAAGTTCTGCTCAACTCTGACCTTTAGGCATCCCAGACTGGAGGTGAAGGGCTGGAGGACATTGCCAGGGCTGGGTTTGCCTCCATGGGAAGGAATTTCCCTGCATCCAGCAAAGTTCATAGAGTTATAGGATATTCCAGTTGGAAGGGATTCGCTAAGTCAGACTCCTGGCCCTGCAGATAAACCACCCAGTTTTCAAATAAATACTGATTTATTTAAATAAATTCAGTACCTCCAAAGCAGAAGGGGCAGAATTTAGGGTAAAAACTGTCTGTCCACCCCGTCTTTCTCAAGCCACCCAGCCAAGTCTTGTCCCCAAACACATCTGCAGAGCTTCACACACGATTGGTTTCCCTGGGTGAGTTTCTCCCAGCTCTGGGGCACTGCTGACCCAACCAACGCTTCTGCAGGCTCATGGCTTTGGGGCTGCATTGTCCTCAGCAGAAATTTGAACAAGTGACTGCAACTTTGCAGGAAAAAAGCAGATGATATTTCAGTCCTAAATCTGCCGAGCACAACATATTTTGCAGAAGCCTTGAAACGCACATTTGGGTTGATTTGGGTGTTTAAATAGAAACCGTCTTCTGGCGTGGTTTTTTTCTTATTTGGGAACAGACTGTTTGCTTCCCCGTGACCTCTCCCTGGGAATCACTTTTAAGTCTCCCCTGTTTTGACAGGTTGTTTGTGCAGAGCTCAGCATTCACCTTCCTAAACCGAAATCTTATCCTCCCGCTACTGAAAAATTGATTCACTGGGTTTATGCAAGGCCGGCCCCGTGGATCCTGTACGACCAAACAGCAGGATCAGGGATGGGCTTGCTATTGCAGAGATAAAAATACCACTTTTCACCCTACTCTTGGTGTCTGGCCTGAGGAGCTCATCTCCAGGTTTTCATGGGTGATTCAGTGTTAAAATTTGGGTTAGAGCTGTTTTCTCAGCCTGGTTCTGACTCATCTACCCAGGGCAGGCAGGAGCTGCTGCTGAGGCAGGCGGAGGGAGCAGATTCCTGGGTGGTCCCTGTGACCACAGAGCAGGGAGAGCAGAGCATTCAAATGTAACTTGAGGATGAAGGGAAAGGGGCACGGAGCCACTTTCTCCCAGTGTTATCTCAAGCAGCAGATGGGGAACAGAGATAGCGACGGTGGCTGCTGGGTGGCTGCTCATTTTCCGTGCCCTCTCCAGCCAAATCCAGTAAATAATGAAGTGTAATTTGCCAAACAGCCGTTGGATGTGGGATTTGCTTTCAAAGGTCCTGATCCTGCCAATGTGGAGGCAATCCTGGATTTGTATGGTGGGCTGAGGGCAGGAATTGTGTCCTGAGAGACTCGGTGTCGGGAACTTCACTGTTCCTACCTGAGCCAAGAGCCTGTAAATCATTTATTGAGAGCCTTGGGGACTTGGCTGGAGGATGTGCAAAGGGAAGAGGGAATTTTTGAATTGGGGCTGAGAGGTGGAAGGGGCAGAAGTGGGGACAGAGAAGTTGCTCTGTTTGGGGCAGTGGAATTGCATTGGGAGCATCCAGCGGATGATTTGGGGATGCTTTGCAGCATTGTCACCCTCGCCCTGTGCTACAGAGCTGCATGAGGAGGTTTATCCTTGGAATCATAGGATTGTTTAGGTTGGAAAAGCCTTCCAAGATCATGGGGTCCAACCATTCCCCAGCACTGCCAGGCCACCACCAACCCATGTCCCCAACAGCCACATCCACACGTTACAAACATTTCCAAGGGTGATGACTCCACTGCTGCTCTGGAATTCTATTGACCCAACCCCCAGATTGCCACTTGGAATAAAACCCGGTGTTGTTTGACTTTTAAATGATGTTTGGCCTTTAAATGATGCCCATGAATTTGGCTGGGGAGGAGTTGAGTGGAGCAGGAATTCCAGACTGGGAAACAGCTGGGCTGGCTGTTCCAGTGGCTGCAGCTCTGCTTCCATCCTTGACTCTGTATTGTCAAGAATACACCAACACTGCCTGGAACAAGCCCTCAGCAGCATTTTGCAGGTGTAAAGGTTTATTAAATCAGGAGCTTATGAACTTGGAGTGATGGAAAACCGCGGTGGCTGAGTTTCCACAAGACACAGAATTCTTTCATTTTCAATGTCTGCATCCAGATACTCATGTGAACACCAAAGACTTTGCCCATAGTGTCATTTTTCCACTGAGTTTTCATGGAAAATTTCCACTAGGCTGCAGAGCTAAACCAACCTCAGGTGGAAGATTTCCATCTTTGCTGACCAAGTGCAGGTTTTGGGATGGTGGTTGTTCTAGACTTCCCTTCTCCATCAAAGATGTTTTTCAGGAATACTGAAAGTACAGGAAAAAGAGCAAAACCTCTATTCAGATATTTTGCCTCAAATGGTTGCTTTTATTTGTGAGACTCTTTGGCTACAAAGATTACCTCCTTCCAGAAAATTAGAAAAAGCGATTAAAAAAAGGAAAGGAAGAGGTTTGGTCCTTGTCAGGATTTAGTCCAGGCCTGGCTCTTGGCTTGGCCCCGCTGTCCCAGGGGATCGCTGGCCTTGTCCATGACTCACCCGTCACTCTGTTGCTCCGTGCTGTGGATGTGCATGACGTAACTCTGGGCTAATACGGGATTTTCCAGCTCTTTGTTTCCCTTCCCCCCCTCAAAGGGGTATTCTGCCACCTCTCCATCCTGTCCCAGCCTGCTGTCAGCTTGCTTTTTCATGGAGTCGTAGAATCATGGAATGGTTTGGGATGGAATGGACCTTAAAGTCCATCCCGTTCCACCTCCTGCCTTGGGCAGGGACACCTTCCCCTGTCCCAGGTTGTTCCAACCTGGCCTTCAACATTTCCAGGGATCCAGGGCCAGCCACAGCTCCTCTGCATAACCTGAGGCCAGGGCCTCAGCACTCTCACAGGGAAGAATTTCCTAGGATGAAGAATTTTCTAAGATTCTTTAATTTTCTCCTTTTTTTTGGACTGGGATGATGGAGTGGTAATTCAGGGATGCTTTTCTCCCTCTTTCTTGCTCACCCTGGATTGGAACTCTTTGCCTTCATCAGTGCCTGGAGCTGCTGAGCCATTTCCCAGACTCCAGACACACCTGGAGTGCTGAAGCCAAGCAGGTTGATGTCTGGAATGGCCTTGATATCATCATCCAGTAGCACATTCCAGAAATGTAGGGATACCACGTGCACCTGGCTAGCATTCCCTGACATCTTTCCCAGCCTTGTGTCCTCATGGCCATGTCTCTCTCCTGCTTCTTTCAGACATGGAATGTGCGGATGTGCCTTTATTAACGCCCAGCAGCAAAGAAATGATGTCCCAGGCACTGAAAGCCACGTTCAGCGGCTTTGCCAAGGAGCAGCAGCGGCTGGGAATTCCCAAAGGTAAGACACGGCTTCCTGTGAACAACCACAGTACCCACAGGGGTTGTGTCCTCCTTCCAAGCTGCCCAGGATTCTCCCTGTCTGCCATCTCCCCTGCTCATTCTCCTCTGGTGGTGTTGCCTTTGGAATACCACCTGAAGCTTCTTGGAAGCTTCAGCTGGAAAAACGTGGACAAGTCATCTCCACTAAACAGAGAAGCAGCAAGGGCCCTTTACCCCAGGGGTTGGTGACAGGGAGAAACCAAGAAAATTGGAGAAATGGGTGGGAGAAGGGGGTCAGAGAAGTGATGAGACTTTTAGAAATCCCAAACAAATCCAAAGTTTGTCCCTTGGATGAAATGTGTTCCCATTAAGGCTGATCCAGACTAGGCACGGTGTTCCTCACACCCTGATGCCGGTGGGCTGCCAATCGCCATGGATGAGGCTGTGCTAGGGCAGGGCAGCTGGAGCACTGCCTGTGTCCTGTTTTCCTGGGAAAACTGCCTGTGGATGCTCAGTGCTGGATCCCTCTGCAGACCCCCAGCAGTGGACAGAGACGCACGTGCGGGACTGGGTGATGTGGGCAGTGAACGAGTTCAGCCTGAAGGAAGTGGATTTCCAGAAGTTCTGCATGAACGGGGCTGCCCTCTGTGCCCTGGGCAAGGAGTGCTTCCTGGAGCTGGCGCCTGACTTTGTGGGAGATATCCTTTGGGAACATCTGGAGATCCTGCAGAAAGGTGAGTCCTGGAGTCTCCCTGGTGAATAATTCACAGCATCCTGGCCAGGCTGGTTTTGGGGCTTTCCATAGACCGGGAGGTGTTCACCTTGAGCTTTAATCCCAGGAAAACATCTTCCAAAGCCCAACTTCTCAGCAGGATTCTAAATGGGCATCCCAACAGCAGCGGGCAAGGCAAATCCTGGCAGTGCCTCAGAGTCAGAGTGTTTGTGCTGGCTGCTTGGCAGGGATCCCCAGTGGGCAGGGACTCTCTGCCTGCCTGGAATTCATGGTGGGATTTTCCAAAGCACTTTTCCTCAGCCTGTTCAGCTCCTGTTGTGAATTTTACTATTTCCTCCACTGGAACTGGGTACAGGAATACAGCCAAAATCCTACCCGAATTTCCCAGTGGCAATTGGAAGCTGTTTTGCTTTGTTCCATATCCCCAAAAAAGGGTGTTTCATGTCCCCAAACCCAGCATTTCTGGGAGGAGAAGCCATACATGCCATTCCCTGCATGACAGCACCCAAGAGCATTAACTTTCAGTGACTGGGAACACACACTTTGGTTCAGGGTATTGATTTTCTGTGTCTGGATACCCAGGAGCACTGGGATGTTTCCAAGGAGCAGGTGAGGAGCTGAGAACCTCTACCTGAGCCACAAGCAAGAGCTGCAGCACACCTGGACTCTTTTTCCAGCTCCTTTCCCTGCAGAGCTATTTGCTTTCCTGGAATGTCCCCTGCGCTGTCCTACCGACCCTGGTGGCAGGAAGGGGAGGGGGAGCACAGTTATTCCTTCCAGGAAACCATTGACAAATGGATGTTAATTGCCCATTACTAATTTTACTGCTACCTGTGGTTTGCAGAAGGTAAACACGACCCTTCCCGGGCTCTGGGCAGGCCAGGCTGTTTTCCTGCTCTTGGGCTCTAAATCTGGTCTGTCCCTTTTGTTTTGCGTATTTTTCATGGAGTGCTTGGATCAACACCAAGCAGTTTAACCAAACAAAGCCAAACCTTGTGGTCAGCCCAATTTCTCCTTGCAATGAGCCATTGCTTGCACCTTCCCACAGCCCTTCTCCCTTGCTGTCCCTGCCCATGGCTGGGAATAGGTGCTCTTCACGGTCCTTTCCAACCCAACCCATCCTAGGATTCAGTAATTCTGTGATTTTTTGGGCTGTGCCCACTGGAGAGGGTGGGATGTGCTGCAGGTACTGACTGAGGCACCAGGGCTGGGTTTGCACCTCCCTCCTGCACATTCCCCACACATGGAGCTGCATTTGATGCTGTAAATGTACAGCAGAGAAGGAATCATAATTTCAGACAACACTGACACACGTGGGTACTCAGACACTGCAGTGTTGATGGTACAAAGGCCTGGGATAGGGACGGGTTTTTCAAAGAAGCTGAAAATCTTTGTGCCTGCTGCAACTCCTCTTCTGAAAGGCTGAAAATTAATAAAGCTGAATTTCTGTGTCTTCACACTCTTGGTGTTGCCCTGGGAACCAAGAAATCTCCGTTCCTTGTTTGGTTTCACTGGTGACTTTGTCACTCTTGCACAAGCAGGGTCCTTGCTCCTCTGATGGGCTCTAAACACATTTCCAGTGAGGTATTTGGTGAGTAACAAAGAGCTTCCAAGAAATAACCAGCCTTCCCCCTACCAGGACTGGTTTCTGTTCCCTGTAAGTCCTGAGGCTCATCTCCAGCCCTGACCAGAGCTGGCTGTGCTGGTGTTGTACAGAGCAGAGCTGTCCCTGCCACGTCTCTGCCCACGCAGGAGGAGCTGGGGGTCTCCCTCCGCACCTGGATGTGACGTGGGAAGAGATCCGGGTGTCTCCAGGCTCAGCCAGGGCTCCAACTTGTCTCTCCATCTCCCCACCATCATCACTGGGGATGTTGGTGCTGCCAGTGGTTCTTAACCCCCAGGTGCCTGGCTTTACCTGTGCTGCTGGCCCAGGGTCGTGCAAGGACAGGCTGTGACCCCGCTGTCCCCTGGGCTGACCTTGTCCCCTGTGAGCACTGCGTGACTCACGTACCACAGCCTGCTCAGGGTTTAAAAACAGCACCTGAACACCTTTTCCCTGCCTGGATTTAGGTATTTTCAGGCTTATTTTTCCATGATTCTTCCTAAAATAACCTCCTCGGTTACCAGCAGTCAGCAGTGCCCTGCACTTGGCTCTAAGCACAGCCGAAGGTTCTCCCCTGCTCTGTGGTCACCCCCTGCCCCTTGGCAGACACTGTGGAGAGAGGAACAGCACATTTCTCATTAGTCCTCTGTGTTTGCACAACCCCTCCTTTTGTTAGGGAATATTTTCCAGCCTGCAGTCCCCAGGGGAGAGGGCCAAATTTAGGCTCCTCGAAGGCGAACGTGCATTATCTCTGCTTGGCTTCTCTAGAGCCTCCAGAAACAAACCCAGCCCAGAGCTGCCTGGGAGCATGGCTTTGGTTAAAGGAAAGAAAATCTCACAACCCAGGAGCCCAGAATGCCATGCTGGAATGAGTCAGGTGTTCATGGAAAAACTGCTCAGGGTAGGGGCAGGGTGGCTTTTATGTGGGAAAGCAAATTCAGCTCAGCCCAGGAGGAGCAAAGTGTTGGAAAAAGCCATGGGAAGCAGAGAATCCATGCTTTGACATGCTCCATGCTCTCTCCCAGTGAGTTGTGCCTATGGAAAGCTGAAATTTGGCATTTTGACCATATATACATGGAGGAGTCTGTCAAGAGTGGGGTCATGGACAGTGAGACAAAGCGGTTTGGAACACGGAATGTTCTACATACATCAGGTGCTGCACAGGCTGGGGATTCACAAGGATTTGGGGTTAGAGGAGCTGGGTTTGGGATGAGTTACCCACTCCCTCATACACACCTACTGCTGTTCTAAAAATAGAACAGCTTTTCCAGGAAAACAACTGTCCTTGTGTGGGGAGTTTTTCCAAGAGTTCACACATGGAAGTGTGCTCAGCAACCCCCAGGAGAACGAGAGGTGATAAAGCCTAAGGCAAGCAAGGAAATGATGCAGCTGGGAGCCCAGAGCCTCCTGGAGTTCTGACTGAGAAAGTTGTTGCTGTTTGAGTTGGGTTGGTTTTAAGTTCAGCCATACCTGCAGCAGGAATTCCCCAAGGACCCCAGGTTTCTGTGGGATTTCAGCTCTGAATTAATTTCTGTTGCTCAGAATGTCCCAGTTTAACCCAGGGAGGAGATTTTGGGAAGTTCAGGGCTCTCCGTGTCACAGCAAGTCTTGCACAGCTCCTTGTGCCTTCAGACTGGTGACAGTTTCTTCCTTTCCTCTTTGCAGAAGAGGTGAAACCGTACCCAGCAAACGGAGTGAACACCACATACCCCGAGTCCCGCTACACTTCAGACTACTTCATTAGTAAGTCTCAATTAGCAGTGTCAATTATCACCATTATCATGTCTGGAAGCACCTTTGAGGAGAGATTTGTCTGCACCACAATACGACTGCCCCATGCAAAGGGTGATGTTTTTCCAGGGGTTTAGGGTTGGTTTGGAAGCCTCCTGTAGGTTTTGGTGGCTGCCTTGTGTGCCAAAATCTGATTTTTTTCAAGCACTATTTGTTTGAAGTTGTAGCTCAGCAGATTTTGAAAGTGGCCTCAGCACACCTGAGTATTTGGAATTGTGAAAAACCTGTTAAAAAAAAGGAGAGAATGGGGGGGAGAAGGCTTAATTCTGAGTTGTCAGGGAGGAGCCTAGCAAGGAAAGGGATGAGTCTCCACCTGCACTCCTGCACCTCCCATTGCCCTTGCTTTGGAGATATTCCTTAAGGGCATTGGAAATCTGGGAGATATTTCATGAACCAGCAAAAAGCCTCACTGACCTGAAGAGGAGAGATAAAGATGAGGTGTGAGGGAGAAATCCTTTGCTGTGAGAATGGGGAGGCCCTGGCACAGGGTGCCCAGAGAGGCTGTGGACTCTACATCCCTGGAAGTGTCCCAGGCCAGGCTGGACACTGGGGCTTGGAGCAACCTGGGATAGTGCAAGGTGTCCCTGCCCATGGCAGGGGTGGGATTGGATGAGCTTTAAGTTCCCTTCCAATCCAAACCCTTCTGGGATTCTGGGATTCCATGATTCTGTGGATTGGGGTTCCAGGCTCTGGCACAGAGGAGAGGTGGCTGTGGAAGGGACTCACCTTTCCCAATCAGCAATAAAACATTTTTGCCCTGTTGCTCCTTTGCTGAGACTCCACTCCCCAGGATTTTCCAGCTTTTCCCTCTGGCAGTTCCCCTGGGAGGAGTTTGGTGCAATGCACATTGAGGATGGTTGGGGGTGTCTTATTTTGGTAAACTGCTGCATTTTTTAGACCCCATCTCTGTAGCTTGTGGAACCCTTACCCAAAGCAGCACCCAAGGGCTGGGGCGGAGGATGCTCTGGTTCCTTGGGGCTGTTTTCGGGTGGAGTTCGACTCCTCTTGTGCCTCCAGGTTACGGCATCGAGCACGCCCAGTGCGTGCCCCCCTCTGAATTCTCTGAGCCCAGCTTCATCACCGAGTCCTACCAGACGCTGCACCCCATCAGCTCGGAGGAGCTGCTGTCCCTCAAGTACGAGAGCGATTACCCCTCGGTGCTGCTGCGGGAGCCGCCGCAGGACGCGCTGCAGACAGACTACTTCTCCATCAAGCAGGAGGTGGTGACGCCGGACAACATGTGCATGGGCCGGGCCAGCCGAGGTAAAGCTGGGCTTAAACCCGGGGCTGCCTTGGGTTCCTGCTGTTCTCACCTTCCCTCCTGTGGGAATGGCTCTGGGGACACCTCCCAGCAGGGAGCTGTGCAGTGCTAACACAGCCCTCTCCCAACACGTGGATTCCCTGGTGGCTTTGAGCCCTCCCTGCCCTTCTCTCCAGGGAAAACTTGAGGAAGGTCTTTCTTTCCCCTCCTCTGCTGCCTGTTTTTACATCCTCTACAGAAATGGCGTGTTTCTGGTGCTGGGCTTTGATGTCAAACCTGAGTGAAATTGAACTTAGCTTTCACGCTATCAGGGAGGACAAACTGCTGGGTGCTTGTAGAAATCCCATTTTTTAGCAGCCCAAGTAAAGCCCCAAAAATTCTTCACAAGCTGTCATCAGAAATTCGCTGTTCAAGGCCCTGAAGACTTTTGCACTCTGTGATCCAAAGTCTTTATCCATTATGTCCAGGGATTTGATGGCTGCTTGTTTGAAATATTCTGCTGTAGCCAATTCCTGAGCTTTGTTATGAGGTGTAAATGTCAGGGCTGAGGCAGCAGCAGAGCTGAGGACCCCCCAAATGCTCCTCTCCAAAGAGCTATAGGTACATGATTCCTGTTTGAGATGGTGGGATTTAAACACCTGAATGCTTTGGAAGATCTGAGGCCAAATACCTTCCCAATTATTGTTATGAGACTGGGAACATGTAGGGCCCACACGTCTGATCTCTTTGTGATCACATCAGTGATGCCAGGCTGAGGATGTGGCTCTGTCTCTGTTCAAAGCAAAAAGTTTAATCCACAGAGCTCAAAGTCCCTCACAAGTGGGATCATTATCTCTGGATTCCAGGTAGGGAACCTGAGGCACAGGGAAGAGATGTGACCCACCTGCCATCCCCCTGCATGGAATCCAGGTGTCCCCAGGCCCAGAATTCATTACAGTGACGTGTTGCTGTGAGCCAGGTTTGATTTGGAGCAGTTAAACACATTTATCCAGAGAGCTGGGGGTGAGCTGCCTTCCCAGGAAAGCCAGAGCTGCCTTCCAGGGCTGCACTGCATGTGCAGCTCATTTGAACTTTCTCACTCGTTTTCCAATTACTCTTCCCTGTAATTACAGGGAAGTTGTTATTTGTGTTGTTGCCTCTCCTGAGAGAAGGGATCTGAGCCAGAAGGGCAGCAGGGTTTTAATTTTGGGTAAACTTCTCTTTTTGGGCTTGTTTTTCTGCCTAAGTTTCAGCAGTGTCTTTCCCTTTTCTTGACCTTTTCTTCAACACAGGTGATTTCACCATTCTCACAGTGCAATGGTTCAGGAAGGCTTTTGCAACTGCACCTCGAGCCTGTTCTCAGTGGCAAATCTAGAAATGGTTTCCGGGGAGGGAAGAGAGAGCCCTGGATGCTGCTGGTAGCAGACACTGACTGCAAGAGGCTGTGCTCACACCAGTGGTGCATTTCAGGGCCTTTGGGGGACACAAATCCTCCCAGGGGCAGGGGAAAGCCTTAATACAAAGCAGAACTTGGTTAATTTATATTTCTGTCCCTCTTTACCTTGCATTGTCTTACAAGGTTAGACTGACACAAAGTGAAGGCCCTCAGCATCACCTCTGGGTGAAGGTTTTCCAGACAGCTGCCTTCTGTGGGGCCTTCAGGAGGAAACTTTGGGGTTCCACAGGAGTTGTTTCTCTCTGCCCTGTCAGCGAGGGTGGCTGGTTGAGGAGTGGAGCTGCAGCGTGTGATTGTTCCAGCTAGGTGGAACTTAGGTGAATTTTCAATGGGTTGACACAAATCACATCTCTGTCAGATCTGAAATTCTTTTCTAAATGAGCCTGTGCTGCAGGACTGCTCAGGGAATTGGAAATGCCAATTAATGCACACACAGAGAGCAGCATTGTGTTCCCCTTAGCAGGACGCAGGGGTTTCACTAGTGTGAAATCCTCAAAAAACTTAAAGAAAATAGAAAAGAGCTTGAAATGGGGCTGTCCCAGCAGAGTGAAGCCAATGGATCCCAGCTCCCAGTGATCCCAGGCCAGCAATCAGGGCAGGGCCTGCGGTAATTGAGTCTTTCCACAGCAAGTGCTTTTCAAACTACAACACAACAAATATCTGGGGGCGTGTGCCAGCGCCCTTCCACGTTCCCCTTCCCCTGGGATTTGCTCTCTGGGCCCAGGCTGTGGGTAGCTCTGCCAATGGAAATTTCTCCAGGAGCTCTTGCACAATCCCAGCAGCTGTTTTTAGCTGGGTTTGGGAAATTAGTGAACTTGAATGATCCTGTTACGCTCGTAGCTTGTCAGGAAAGATGTTGAGCAATCGGCAGCGTAGGGAGATCAGAGGCAGCAATTTCAGTTTGTTCTTTGGGTCCTTTTTTAGCTCTGTTTCAGTACAGAGGCTGCACGGGCTGGCTCTGGGGGGTGTAAATCAGCACTGCTGAGGATCTGGCCTCTCATGTTCTGGCTTTGACTAAAAATACCCCAGAGAGTGACTTTGACAAAAACCAGCTGTGCTCACCTTACCAGAGCTGGAAAAAGCTGTTGGAGCTCTCAGCCATTGGCTCTCCTCCTCCATCAAACCTGCTGCTGGTTGGGGATTTGGGGCTGGCTGGAACAGATGGCAGCAAAAGGCTGTTGTGTAGTTTGGGAAGAAACATCAAAATTAAAGGAGCTGGGTGTGCCTGAGCAGTGTTTGAATAGGGCTAGCAGATGTAATGGGGGATTTATTCGAGACCTCCAATATCCTTCAGCAGCAAGAGAATCACAGAAATCGGAGAGTCATAGGAAGGTTTGACTTGGGAGGGACCTTAAAGTCCACCCCCTGCCGCGGGCAGGGACAGCTTCCACTGTCCCAGGCTGCTCCAAGGCCTGTCCAAGCTGGCCTTGGACACTGCCAGGGCTGGGGCAGCCACAGCTGCTCTGGACACCCTGTGCCAGGGCCTCAGCACCCTCTGAATAAAGAAGTCCTGGAGTGCCCATGTTTAGGCTCCTGAGCTCAGCCTTGAGTATCTAAAGTGAATTATATATCTGATATTGCCTTTTGGAAATGAGGGACCATTTCCAGCCAGCCCCAGGCACCAGCCTTGGGTAGAGGGGAAGGATTTAGGGTTTTCCCCTGTCTCTCTCGGCCTTGCTCTTCTACCTGAAGTTTTCCAGGGCTCAGCCCTGCTCTGAATGGCAAAGGTAAAAGTATTGCAGGTCTGGCTGCATAGGTGAAACCTCCTGTGCTGGCCAGGTGAAACCTCCTGTGCTGGCCAGGTGAAACCTCCTGTGCTGCCCAGGCCCATCTCACCTGCTGTCCCCCTCCAGGTAAGCTGGGAGGCCAGGACTCCTTCGAGAGCATAGAGAGCTACGACAGCTGTGACCGCCTGACGCAGTCCTGGAGCAGCCAGTCCTCCTTCCAGAGCCTGCAGCGCGTCCCCTCCTACGACAGCTTCGACTCCGAGGACTATCCTGCCACCCTGCCCAGCCACAAGCCCAAGGGCACCTTCAAGGACTATGTGCGGGACCGGGCCGACATGAACAAGGACAAGCCCGTCATTCCTGCTGCTGCCCTGGCCGGCTACACAGGTAGGGCATGATCCTGGGGAACCCCTCTGTGCCTCCCAGCCCCTTGGGGAGCACCTCCCCGTGCCCAGGGACAGAGCCTTGGGGCGCTCTGGCTGCCCCAGCTGGGTGTGCCTGGTGCAGGGGTGTGAGGGAGCGTTCTGGGGAGTCGCTGGGGTCAGCCCAGGGCTGCATCTCCTTTGAGCGTGGGCATCCCACATGTCCCACACCTCATGGGGGAGGTGGCACCTGGCTGAGCACAAGGCACTCAGTGCCTTGCTCTCCATTTGCTCCTGTGGCAGGAGCTGGGGCTGGTTTGGTCCCTGAACACGAGGTGCTGCAGAGCCCCCAGCCCCTGTGGCAGGTATTGGAGCCATCTGGGTTGTGGTTTTGCCCTGGGGCAGGAGCAGCCCCATGTCCAGCACTGCTGTGTGTGGTGGGGATGGATCCTCCCCCCTCTGGCACAGGGGAGGCCCCGCTGTGCTCCGTACCTTGGTGTGAGGCAGGGCTGGGGCGCTGCCAGAGCCATCCCAAACATTTTCCATTCCCTACACTGGGAGAGATGAGAAGGTGATAGGCCACGGAAACTCTGGCTCTTTAGGACAGCCCTTCAGCAATCTGGCATCTCCAAGGAGAGAAACTTGGTGGGATGGGACTTCCAGCTAAAGCTGAGCTAATCCTTTCCAGCCCTTCTGTGCCATGGCTTTTCCCTGTGCGCTGAGGAAAACTCTGGGGCAGCCTCCTGCCAGCTCCCCTGGCTCTGCACATTCAGATCTGTCCTGCCCCAGCTGGGAGCAGCTGGTGGAAAGAATTTGTGCTGATAAAGATCATCACCAGGTTCAGAGCAGATCCTGAGGTGCGACTGTCCCTGAGTCTCCTCCCACACACGGCTCATCTTGGGGCTGACACCGAGCCTTTGTGAGGGTGGGGAGAGGCGCAGGAGGGAGGAAAGGTGGGGAGATAATTTTAGGAGGCTAAAAAAGGAAGTGGTTTGTTGCTATAGCTTTAGTTAGAAAGAGAGCTCAGCCCTTCCTGCTGAATGAGACTCTACCAAGTCCATACAAAATATGAGTGTGCTCTGCATTCCTGAATGGATTGGGGTTTGGGGTGTGGTGGGGAGGGAGAGGAGGAACTGTGACCCAGGGTTCATTTTCTGCTGTGCCATGGAAATTGTTCCTGAGAAAAGAGACCATGGAGCACAAGTTGCTCTCTTTATTCCTATTTTTATCTCTATTTTTATCTCTATTTTCTCCTGACAATGCCTTTCCCTAGAGCACCTGGAAGTGCTTTGGGTATGCAGGAGTCTGGGGTGCATTTGAACAGCTGGGGAAACTGAGGCACTGAGGTGCTGGCCAAACCAGGAGCATTCTTTTCCAAGGTGGATATTTCCCTCCACGTTTGCTGTAGCTTATGGAAAAGAGTGCAAAAGAACCAATCCCGGAGAAAGGCGAGGAGCTGAAGTCAGCAGCTGGGCCCTGTGTTTTTCCAAGGAATATTAGCACCCCAAAGGCTGTCCTTGGAGCAGTGCCTGCGGGAAGGGGAGACTTGGGTCCACGCAGTGCCAGAGCACAATTCCAAACACTTTCCTCTGCATAACATTTTCCCTCGCCTCATTTCCAATCCCTCTCGGAGCTGGGAAGAGAATCCCTTGGCCCAGGCACTTTGGTGGGATCAATAAATGGGAACACCTGATTTTTTTATTTATTTTTCATTGCTTCACTTAGGAGGCTTTAAATGTGGAGAGGAAAATCTGGAATCACTGGGCAATGCTTGATCTGGAGCACTGTTTGCCTGCTCCGAAGGCTGCTGAGCAACATTCAGTGCTCTAGCCAGCAGAGCCAGCTTTTGCCTTTGAGAAAGGTCCCTGGACAGATGAGCCCGGCAGGCAGTGACTCCAGAGATGTCCTCTGAGCCATTTCAAAGTCCCCAGACCTTCAACACTGGGTTTTCCAAGCAGAGGGAGCCAGAGCTGGGTTGCTGTGAGAACAGGTCCTGGGGAGAGCGAGTAGAACGTGTTGGGTTTCAAAGTGGAGAACTGGGCACTCTCTGCTCTCTGGGTTTGTGTCAGTGTGAAATACCCAGCTTGGGCTGCCCACTGGGAAGTGCTGGAGGCCTGGCCCAGGCCAGCTGAGCTCAGAGTGGGGACTCAGGCAGAGCTGAGGCCTTTTCGTGCATTGCTGTGCTTTACTCACACTTTGCTCAGGGGAGGAAGTCCTGTCTGGCAGCCAGAGCAGAGGAACTCAGAGTCTGGGCTCTGCTTGCGGCTCTGCCGAGGGGTGGAGCCTCCCAAGGAGCAGAGCAGGGCTCTGCCAGCTCAGGAGCCCAAAACACTCAGACCTTGGGGTTCCATTTCCCCCTTGAGGACACACCAAGGTGGCCCCGCTAGACCCGGCAGGGTGAAGAGGGACACCTCATCCTTCATCCCCAGAGCTTTCTGTGCAGACTGTAGGCACCTGACAGCCTTGTTCAGGTTCTGTTAGCAGGCCCTGTTTCTGTGGTGCCCAGGGAGGTGGCCCCAGCACATCTCTGATGGTATCTGCCCCAGAGGCGCGTTTTGGGGTGAGAAGGTGCATTTTGGCGGAAGCTCCGTTTGCGTTTGATGTGTTCTTCACCCAGCTCTGAGCGGCCTTTCAGAGCTGCCTTATCTGCCCCCACATCTTGACCTATTTTAACAAGTTGCCATGGTTGCTCACAGAGAGGTTGATGCAATTTTCTTATCTTTTTTTTTTTTGAAGGAGAAATGTAATTGCTCAGGAGTTGGTGAACTTCAGTTTCCATCAGTGCAGGGAGGGCCAGCCCTGGACACCTGGGTTTGGAGCTTGCTCAAAGCTTGGTCAGCTTGAATTTTACCTGAGGGAACGGCTGGGGCAGTGCCAGGGCAGGGTCAGGCTGGATTTTGGGAAAGGTTCTTCCCCCAGAGGGTGCCAGGCACTGCCCAGGCTCCCCAAGGAATGGGCACGGCCCCAGAGCTCCAGGAGCCTTTGGACACCCAGGGATGTCCAGGGTGGGATTGTTGGGGTGTCTGTGCAGGGCCAGGAGTTGGGCTGGATGATCCTGGTGGGTCCCTCCCAGCTCAGGATATTCTGTGATTCTGAGATTCTACATTAAGTCAGATTTTATTTTCTTTGCCATGTCACAGAGTGCATCCATGAAATCCAGGCAGGGGATGGCTCAGGATGTGTGTTCACTGCCAAACCTCACGCTGGCTCAGCTGAGCTCATTCTAAGCTCCCTGGTTCAGCAGCAGAGCCGTGTTTGGTGTGAGTGGGCAGAGATCCCTCCAAGGCCTGAGCCCAGCTGGGCTAAAGCGAGCTCAGCTCTGCCTCCACATCCCCTGGGGCTGTGCTGTAGCTGCATCCTGCAGCCTCTGATGATTCCCATGGCCACCAGCACCCTGCAGGAGCCCTGGCACCTGGATAAGCTCAGCTGGACCTTTGTGCCCCGTATTGGTGTTTGCAGCCTGTGCTGCTGCTACCCTGGTGCTGCAGGGCCACAAGAGGCTCAGACCTTGCTGCTTTGCCGTGGCCATTCAGCACCGAGCTGGTTTTGGGCTCCCTCGAGCAGCTGTGTGGCTTGGCAGCCAAGTTATGGGGTTGGTTTGCTCTATGGTGGGCAGGGCTGACACCCCAGGGCTTTCCATCCACGGTGTTGCCATGGCCTGGAGCTTCTGCTGCACATCACTGAGCACACAGCAGGGCCAGCCCCTTGTGTTCCAGAGGGGAGGGAAGGAGAGAGGGACGGGAGAGGGGAGGTGGGTGCACACCAAGCCCTGATCCCATCGATGCAAGGCTGGGGTTGTATGGGTGCTGCTGCCTGTCCTCTGCTCTGGGCCTGCTTAGGGAGGTGCTGAATCCTTTAAAGCTAGTTCCAGCACTTAAAGAGTTAATGCTCCTTCCAGCTGATGTCACCCATGACCTGAGTGTCCCTCTCAGAGCATGCCATCCTCATTATCCTCATTACTGGGCATTAGGAATTCAGGAGGCAGTGCAGGAACAGCCTCCTTCCCAGGTGTTATCCCACCAGAGCTCTCTGCAGAGAGCTGGACCTGCCCAGGCCAGACCTTGCCCTGACCCTGGCTCTCAGCACCCCCAGGGCTGTGTCACGGGGCCCAAATGTGCCTCTCAGCCCCCGTGCAGTGTGAGCTGGCTGTGCTGCACAGCCTGAAGCCTCCCCAGCCTCCCATCGTCTGTGCGCGCGATGCTTATCTGTGACCCAGCAGTGAAAGAACAACTGCTGTTTTGCAAGAGAGCCCAGGCAGTCCCAAGGAAAGTGGGTCTCTTTCAGGACAGCTCAGGTGCTGCTGCCCCTCCCCCTGGTGCTCTGCTGCTGCTCTGAAACCTCCACGGGCGAGATTCCCCCAAAGCTGTGGTCATCAGCACCCAAAAATCTGCCAGCAGCTGCCTTCCTGTCCCCTTTCCTGCCGCATTCCAGAGGCCTGGCTCCAGCCTGTACACCTGGATCTGTACATCCCAGCACTCCTGGAAGCACCAGCATCCTCCCTGCCTGCACTGCTGGAGCAGAGTGTCCCTGTGGGCATCTGCAGCCACGGCACGGGAGTTTGGGAATGCAGGCACCCCCTTCCTGTGCACAGCAGCTCCTCTGGCCCTGCTGGGAGCAGGGGATGGTGGTGTCACCCTGCTCCTCCTGGCTCATGTCCTTCACCTGCCCTTGCCGGTCACTTCAGGATGACCACCCAGCAGCTCCTGCCCACTTCTGCCTCAGGCAGGGCCCAGTGTGCTCGGTGCCCTTCTGGCCTCCCCAGGGTGGGGACGTGAGGGTGGGACCAGGGCCGGTTCAGTGACTCCTGCCCCACCTGCCAGACGTGCAAACGAGAGCAAACCCAGCCCCACGCGCCGCTGCCCAACCGTGGCAGAGCTCAGCTCTCCCCAGGGCTCCTCCAGCCTGGGGTGTTGGTGGTGAGGGGGCAGCAGCTCTGGCTGTCTCCTCCAGACACCCAGCTGGTGTTGCTCAGCAGCTTGTGGCCTGCAGGACCATTGTCAGGGGGATTTGGAGCTCACAAAACCCCTGGAGCTTTGCCAGGTGCCTCTGGAGTCAGCCTCTGGGTTCAGGGACAACACTCTCAGGGGCAGGGTGGGATTTGTGGGGTTGTCCTGTGCAGGGCCAGGAGTTGGAGTCGATGATCTGTGTGGGTCTCTTCCCACTCATGAGATTCTGTGAGATCAGTCCTCCCAACACTCCCTTCCTGAGAGCAGAGGAGCTACAGCAGAGAAGCAGCTCTGGCCTGGACTGGCCCCCTGGCTGCTCTGCTGCCTGTAATCGTGGCCATGTTGCTCCCTAAGGAAGGGGCTTCCTGGGATGTTTCCTGCTTTTTCACACCTGTTCTTGGGAGATGCCTCTATCCAAGCTCCACCACTTTGCAGTGTCTGATGCCTGCACCAGCCTGGGCAGGAGCTGGGGAGGGGTTGTGGGAACTGGTCTAAGAAGAGAGTGGTGGGGGTCAGCACTCCCAACACTTTGAGGGGTTTGGGGACCGTGGTGCCATCAAAGAGGGTGGGCAGGGTGGGCAGGTGAGTGGGGCAGGAGCTGTTTTGGAGACGTTGCCAGGGCCGATTGTTTTGTGGGGTTGGAACCACAAACCGCCTCACTGGGGGTTGGTAGGTGGGGTTTTTTTGTCTTCTTGTCTTGTTTGAACCAAGGGAAACAAAACAGAGGCCGTTGGGAGGGGTGGATGTGTAAAACCGTCCCGAGAGAGATGATGGTGCTGGGGTTGTGCCCGCCCCGAGCAGTGCCCATCTGCCCCAGCAGGGTGGTGCCATGTCACCGTGCCACTGGAACGGCCCCATCCAGCAGGGTTTGGTATCCCAGGGGTTGGGAAGGAGATGGGGCCCCTGTCCTGGCCAAGGAAGGATGATGGCACAGGGATGTCGTGGCACCAAACCCTGCGCTCTGGGAACGCCATCAGGGCTTGGTGCTGAGGAAGCCCCACTCAGCCAGCAGTTCCCACAGTTCCAACTGACACCCAGCTCAAGAGGAATATTTTCCTCCTGATGCCACAGAATTCCTGTGGTGTGACAGTCCCTGCAGAAGGACCCTGTTCAGTGCCACCAAGGCCAGACAGGGCCCCCATTGTGGGTGGTATTTTTAGCAGCCCCATGGGTGCAGGAGGTCACAGCAGGGTGGGAGGACACCCCCACCCCTCTGAGTCCTCCCCTTGTCTTTTGTGGAGCCAGGGCTGGGTCTGCTCTGGGAAGCCCCTGGATGTGTGTGGAGGGAGCAGTGACATAAAAGCTGCCTTGTGCCCCTCCACCTCACGCTTGGAGCTGCATCCCCATCCAGGCTGTGGGAGCAGGTGTTTGTTTTTGGATAACCAAGGCAGCAGATCCCGTGGTGGGATGTACCCACTGGCCTCAGGACAGCCTGGCTGTGTGTGCTTGTACCACGGAGTTATCCCAACCTGCCGTCCTGATGGGGATTTCCAGCCCTGGCTGGGATGAGGAGAAGGGTTGGAGCAGAAGGGATGGAAAATGGGCTCTGCTCCCAGCTCCCATGGACGAGGAGGTTTGGGGTGCAGGGACAAGTCTGGGAGCTCCCTGTTTGCCCTGGAACATTGAGGGGAGTGGCACTGCTGCATGAGCCACCTTGAAATTCTATGGGAAGATATTCCCTGCTCCTTGCTGGCTGCGGAGTGGCTCATTTGTGAAGATCCCCCTCCCAGCACTAATTACAGCTGCAGCAGATGATGCCCTGACCTCCAGCACTGCTCCCTGCTCTGTTCTCCTCCCTGCCAGTGCCGATTTGGGGCACAGGCCTGGGCATGTGCTGGGGTTTGGCTCCTGCCACCTCGCTGCCATGTCCTGCCACATCTGCCAGGCTTGGCTGCCTGCCCCCGGGGCAGGGAGGGGGTGTTTAGAGGAGCTGGGACATGCCTGGAGCCCTGCATAAACACATTCCTCACATAATTGCCTGTCCAGCAGAGAGGAATTCGGGGTTTTACACCGTGTCCTGCAGGCAGCTCGGAATAGACCTTGGGAATCCCTGTTCCAAGGATGACACCACTTCCTTGGAAATCCCGAAATACCTACCCAGCAGAGCAGCAGCACTGGGGGTGGTGGCAGGAGCCCTACCTTGCTTGCTGGAGAGAGGGCAAAAATTCCTGGGTTTCCCAACACCTCTCCCTGCCAGCTGGCAACTAAACAGGAATGGCACTGGCCATTGGCTCAGGGTTAGTGAGGCTGGAACCTCCAAAGATCCTGCAGGGCCAGGATGGCCATGGGGTGTTTTGAGGGCAGTTCCTTGCCCGAGAACCCGGCACCCAGGTGATGAATTTCCATCCCTGTTATTTTGGGGAAGGAATCAACTAAAAATCCTTATTCTTCAGTTGGGCAGGAGAGAAATCAGTGGGAGGCTGTGGACCTGGCCTTGGACTCCTTGGGCTGTATCTCTGTTAACTTGATTTGGGTGTTGGATGCTCCCTGGCTGTGTGTGGGGAGTTGGCGTAAGGTCAGATGGGCCAAGAGAACTCCTCCTCTTAGGAATTCACCTGCGGAAGACCTCAAGCAGCCACTAAACCTTTTCCCAGTGTTTTCTCTGCATTTAGAGCTCACTGCTATAAATAGGCCTGGGCCTGGAGATGTGGTGGCACTTCAGGCCAGGCTTTTTGCTCTTCCCTTTCAACAAGAGGCAAAGGCGTCATCTGAATTTCCTCCCTCATTTTGGCATGGATAATCCGGCTCCATCCCTACTGGAGAGCACGGTTGTGGAGTCAATATCTTGGCAAGCTCCAGAGGAGCGACGGGCTGGAGCCTTTCCCCGCTGAGTCCCTTCCCATTTCCAGCAGAATGAGCTGGGAGCTCCCTGCTCTGCCCTGCCTGTGGCTGTGATAACCCCCAGGCTTGGCGCTGACAAACCCCTGGAGCCATTCCACAGGGATAACAGGAGGGAAACAATTTGGGAAGGGCTGGATGGGACACAGCGATTCCTGTGTCCTGGAACCAGCTTCTCATTTCCTCCTTCCCAGCAGCTTTTGAGTAATTTTAAACTTTGTGGAGAAGGGGAGCAGTCCTCCCTTCCCTCCGTGGGTTATCCCACAGCCACAGCTCGGACAGCATCCATTGTCATTCCTGGAAACAGGCTGGGCTCCGTCCCTTTTTCTGAGTCCATAACTCATTTTTTCCCTGCTTGAAATTTTGCTCAGCACTGGGATTACCCCAGCTAATTCAGGCTGTGCAATTCCCTGAGGGATAAATTATTTCCTCTCTCCTCTGGCTGTCTTGTTATAATCATTGTCATTATTAGTGATCTGTCGCAAGCTGGGTTTAAACCACTGCAGAGTCTCTCCCAAAACACCTTGCCTGCAGCTAAGTGCAATGTTTGGGGCACGGCCACACTTGGAAGTTGCTCATCAAAGAGATTTTAGCTCCAGAGCTTCTCGTCTACCTTGGGCTGGGACACAAGCCCAAGGAATAGATAAGTATTTCAAAACTTCTCCATGACTTCAGCCAAACCCAGCTGCAGGGCTCACTGGGTGCACGGGGACAAATTGGTGATGGTCAAGGTGAGCAGCTGGAGGGGAGATGGAGACCAGGTGTGGATGCCCATGGCATGGGATGTCCCTAGTCACCTGATGCCTCTCCAGCTAGGTCAGGGGAGCAGCAGCTGCAGGAGTTCCGTAAGGATTTGCTGAGGCTGTGCCAAGGTGGCAATGAGGAGATCCTGGGCTGGGGAGCTCTGTATGCCCCCGCCCTCCCCACGAGCCGGCGGAGCCCATTCCTGTAGCAACACGCCCTGGAAAGAGGCCAAGGAATTCTCCTACCTGGGTCCCCCTTATCTCCATCAACAGCACGGAGCAAAGAGTCAAGGTCGGGAAGCGGAGTCTGCAGGAGTTCAGCCGTGGCCGGCGGCTCTTTGGCGCAGAGGGATTGGCGCTGCTCTGGTGCCAAGGCAGCGGCTCCTCCTGTTTGTGTGCCAGAAAAATAATCCTATTTATGTAAGCATGAAGCATGCTTCACATGAAGCATTCCCGGGCATGAATATTCAGCTCTTCCTGCAAATAGGAAGCTCTGTTACCTGTAGGATTTAACTCCCAGCTCAGCTCCTGCCCTGTGGCTGCTGGTGGCTCTTTTTGACAAGAGAATGCTTTATTTTATTCAGTGAGGACTTTTTGCATGGGAATTTTTCCTCCTCTGCGATAGAACAACCTGTGCTTTTCCTGGCATTAATATCCTGTGTTTCCTTTGTCTTTCTAGGCAGTGGACCCATCCAACTGTGGCAATTCCTGCTGGAACTGCTCACTGACAAGTCCTGTCAGTCCTTCATCAGCTGGACGGGCGATGGCTGGGAATTCAAACTTTCAGACCCAGACGAGGTAAAGTGCCCTGGAATTAAGTGCACAACCCAAATTCCTCAGAAATATTGGTGTGGATAAGCCTCTCCTCCTCTCTTTGGGCAACAACTTTTTTTCTGGTCTTGGATATGTTGTGGGGAACTAAGGAATCAGAGTCGAACTGAAAGTTTCTTGAAAATTGGGATGCAGTCACCCTTTGGAAGCAGGGGTTTGTGCCCAAAGTTGGTGGGAAGTAGCTGAAACACCTTAGGGAGAGGAGCAGTGGCAAAGCTCTTCAGATAGGCTGAGTACAGGTGAGAGGCGATTGTCCCCTGGTTTGAGGGGTGGGATCTTTGTCCCGTTCTCTGGAAGGTGGAGGTTGGTCTCTTCTGCCAAGTACTGTGACAGAACAAGAGGAAGTGGCCTCAAGTTGCATTAGGGGAGGTTCAGGTTGGATATTAGGGAATATTTCTTCATGGAAAGGGCTGTCCAGCTCTGGCACAGCTGCCCATGGAATCCTCACCCTGGAGGGATTTAAAAGCTGTGTGGATGTGGCACTTGGGGATAGGGATCAGGGCTGGGGAACGGTTGGACTCCATGATCTTAGAGGGCTTTTCCAACCTAAATAATTCCATGAGTGACTGGAGCCTGTCAAAGTGCAAAAGTGACTGGCACTGGCCCATTGCACATTCATGTCATCTGGTTTAGAACTGGCAGAAGGTGGAGGAGGAACCTTGGGAAAGGGTGAAGGACTTGGGATATGAGGATATATCTGGGGTAGGACATGAAATTATCCTGATAAATCCTCATGGAATGCTCTACCATGTTCTGCCATTGCACAGAGGTTGGTTTTCCCAAGCATCAATTCTTAATGACGAGGAAAGTCCTCTCCCTTCCTGCTGGGAAGGGGACATCGACACGCATGTCCCAACTGAGCCAGGCTGACTTTTCCCCCCTGTCCCTGCTCCCTGCAGGTGGCCCGGCGATGGGGCAAGAGGAAAAACAAGCCCAAGATGAACTACGAGAAGCTGAGCCGCGGGCTGCGCTATTACTACGACAAGAACATCATCCACAAGACGGCCGGGAAGCGCTACGTGTACCGCTTCGTGTGCGACCTGCAGAGCCTGCTGGGCTACACCCCCGAGGAGCTGCACGCCATGCTCGACGTCAAACCCGACGCTGATGAGTGACAGGGACACGGGGACGCCGCTGTCCTCCGGGAGAGCCCATGGGACTTCTTTTGGTGGTTCTTTTTTATTGATTTTCACTGTTCTTCTGCTTGTTTTTTTTTTTTCAAGGGCCACACAGATTTGAGGCTTTGAGGATATCGAGGGAGAGAGGGGAGGAAAACTTTTGGGAAGGATGGGCGTTTTGTTGATTTCCTGAAAGCTCCAAGACAGGCTTTTCTGGGGCAAAATTCTGAGTTTTAAGAAAGCCAGAAAAATGTAGCTCACTTAAAAAAAAACAACAGTTCCCTCCCCACCCTTGGTTGTTTAGGAAAAAAATGCGATCAAATGGATCCCTTTGGTTGCTCACACACAAACTGACAGGTCAGGAATGACAATATTCCTGAGGATTTGAGGAATTTAAACTTTTTCCTTTTCAAAAACCAAAATGGGTGAATATTCTTGCTTTGGGGAGGGGCAATAGAGGAAAAAGCCAAGAACAGTTGTTCTTGTTCCATCACCTTTCTGTCCATTGTCTTCTTTTCTACGAGAGATAGAATTTTTCCTAGGAGGGGTCAAGACTGTTTTTTTATTAAATTTTGTGCCAGTATTTGTTTTTTCGTTTTTTTTTTTTTTCTCTAAATAGTCTTAAGCTCTAAGATGGTCTCAGTATTGCAATATATTGTGTGTGTTTGTTTCTGTTCTGCCAGCAGAGAGTTTTATCCCAGGGAGGAAAAAGAGAAAAAGAGGAATTAGTTTATGTAGACCCCACTGGAGAGTTGGAATGCTGGGACTGGGATGGGAAGGAAAATGAACTCCAAAGTGGCTCCTATTGATGCTGGCTGGGGGTGCCACTGATGTTTCCAGCCCCACACGCTGTGCTGATAATGCTGGTTGAAATCCCTGCCTTTTTTTATGTTTGGCTGCACAAATCCTCTCAAAATGTCTTTTTGCATTTTCCAAACACTTCTTTTGCTCAAGGAACACTTTGGTGCTTACAGAAAATTTTTTTGAGGAGAGAGAAAGGAGAGAAATTCCCCTGTTTTCAGTGGTGGTAAATGGAAAATATGCAAGTTAATTGAGGGGAAAAAATCAGGAAAAAGTTCAAAATCCAAAGGGAAATGTTTTTTCCTTCTTATTTCAAGCAGCTCTGTCTTTATGGCCGTGTGTGGGCACAGCATAAAGGAAATTGTCCCTGCAAATGGGCTCTTTATGGCTCTTGGGCTGCGGCTCCCCCCAGTCCTGTCAGGGTGTGAGTGACACGGAGCACTGCCAGTGTCACCAGGGATGGCTGCGGGATCAGTCCCGGGTCAGCTGCTCCCTCTGGCCTCCAAACCCTTCCTGCAGCTGGTTTGCTCTGGAGGGTCACTTCTGCTGTTCCCGGTGCTCCCTGGGGTTCTCTGGGCAGGCTGAGGACAGGGTCCCACTGCCCTCGGGTGGTGGGACCTTGCCCTCAGTTGGAGCTGGAGGGTCAGAGGTTGTTCCCATATCCCAATACAATCCCAAAGCCAGATCCCTGCAGATTTGGCTGCCCAAGGGAATCTTTCACCCCCCTGGGAGTTTGCATTTAAAGGCAACATTTTGTACTTTACCCAAATCCCTTCTCTGTGTGCTGTGTCTGTGCCTTTGGGGCACAGAGCTCATTCCTGAGGCACTGTGGGGCAGCTCTGGCAACCAGGGGGTCAGAGCCTTTCCGGAGGTGCTGCAGAGTGATTCCTGCCTGATCCCAATGGATCAGCTGGCAGGACAGGAATCTGTGTGAAATAGCCAGAATATTCAGGCACAAACCCCCCCCGCCAGGGGCAGAGCTGCAGGGGAGCCCAATCCCAAAGTGGTGCCCAGAGGTGCTGGGCTCTCCTCCTTTCCCTCCGGAGCTGGGGGGACCCAGCACCTCTGTATCCTAAAAGTGGTCATTTTAGGGAGAGTCAGCCCCAGAATTGCTGTATCCTTATCAAAGGTGGTGTTGAAAGGGAAATGGGAAGGCCAGGAGGGAGCTCCTGCTCAGGGGTGGAAGCAGAGGGGGGTCCAGGAAGGGGGGTTGTGATGCTCAGGTGCTGTGGGTTGTCCGAAGGAAAGGGTGGGCTGGATGGAAGGGAGGGAAGAGGGGATGAAAGGAAGGTGAAGGGAACCCCAAAGGAGGAAAGGAAAGCTGCCCACTGAGAAGTGGAACTTGGGCTCCTCTCCTTGGGCAGGCAGGGAGGAGGAGGATGAAGGCAACCTGGCCAAACTGGAGGGAGGAAAGGAAAATTGGGATATCATGAATGAGACCCCCACGGGTGAGGCTCTGGGACAGATCCAGCCTGAGCCAAGGCTGGGCAGCTGGACAGGGAGCCAGGAGAGGTGTGAGGGCACAGAGTGCACAGGGAGGAGCTGGTAAAGAGCATCCCAACAGATAGGGTTGGGTTTCCAGCAATCAGAGGGGGGTTGGGGATGTTCAGGGTTGCTGCAAAGTGCCCCGAGCTTGCCCATCATGGGTCACTTAAATCCCCCTTCCACTCTTACAAAGGACTCCCAGACATCCCAACTCCTGCCCCTGGCATGGATTTCCTGTCCCAGGACATCCCTCCTGCTTTGCTCGGATGCTCCAGCTGAAAAAGAAAAAGAATGGGATAAATTTTCCCTATAATAGGAGGAATTGCAGCTTTGGCTACAACCCCATTCCCCTGCCAGGCTAAATCCTCACCCACTGTGCTGACTCCAGGTTCCCAAGCCGAGCCTGTGTGTCCCCAGTGATTTTGGGGAGTTGGTTAAAGGTTACAGAGGGTGACCCATGGAAGCAGCTCTGGATTTTTGGGAGAAGCCTCTGGCCGGAGTTCCTTGATTGTTTCTCCCGGCCCTTTGCCCTCCCACCTCACAGCCTGTTATCAGCCCCAGACACATCAGCTCCACCATTTCCTATTTTCCTTTGCTTTTATTCCCATTCTAGAGGCCATCCCAGAGATGGGTGCTGTTTATACACTGGAAATGTGCAGATTTCTCTTTGTTTCTTTTGCCTTAGTTCCTTTATCCTTCTGCTTTTCATTGCTGGCCTTTGGTGAGGGCTGTGCTGAGCCAGACGAGCTCAACCCAAACCCTCAGAGCTCCTTCAAGTCCACGAAAATTTGGTTGATTCCCACTGCTGGCCCAGAAGGATGGATTTGAGAGGGAGGATGCAGATCTGCCAGGGCTGGGACTCCCTCCTGTGCTGCTTCCTCCACACAAGAGCAAATTTCCCCTGGCAGATACTGTTGGGAACGGGGTCATTTTGTCTTGGTTTGGAATGTCTCAGGTGCTTTGGGTGAGTTTTTGGGATATTTTCTGTGTCCCGCTCATTTTCTGCTGTTTGCATGTGGTTTGGTGTCTCCTTGGCCCGTGTGGCAGAGCCTGAACCCTACCTGCAAACAGCTTTGGGAGCCTTGACAGCTGATATTTGAGAGCTCAAAAACAAATGGAAAAACCCCAATAACGATAAAAACCACCCCAGTAATGATAAAACCCATACCAATAATGACAAAACCCGCAAGCACTTTCCTGCTGCCAGTCCCTCTCTGTCTCCATGTGTGGGATCACCATAATCCTTGGACACTGGGGAAGAAATAACCAAACAGGGCAAAAAATCATGCAAAATTTCACTTTCTCCTGTCTTCCCAAACCAACACCTCTTCCAAAAAGTGGTCTCAGAAAGCACCAGTAAATCCAGATGCTGCAGAAAACATCTCCAACTTCTGAGTTTTGATTTTTCGGAGGGGTTTTCTCTGAGGTTTTAGGATTCAGTTGCTGGTTCCTTGTGAACATTGGAAAACTGGGATGCCTTGGTGTGCTCTGCTCCCTGGTAGGGTCTATGTAACACCCAGGAGCTGTTGTCTACATTCCAAAGAGGTTTAAATAAAGGATAAATCTATGTATACATATATGTTATAATGGAATATCTCCAGGAATTAACTGCCTCAGTAAAAAAAAATAACAACAAAAAAACCAAAAAAAAGAGGAAGATGTTTTTTGTTTTATTTTGGTTTTACACATTTTTTTAAGCTGAAAAACTTAGAAGTTAAAAAAAAAGAGATTGTTATATTGTGCTGTTCGACTATTTTCCAATGTGTATTTTCATATAATTTATATTTTTTAAAAGTGGGGAAAAAAAAGTTTAAAAGTGAGATTTAAAAAAAAAAAAAAAACCAAGGAAAAAGCAGGTGCTTTTTTAAAAAAACCTGAGCTGAGGTAGCTTAGAGATGTAGCGATGTGTGTGTGTGTCCGTGTGTTGTGTCTGGTTCTGTTTGTTTTTTTTTAAAGGATTCAAAAAAAAAAAATAAAATCCCTCCTCCATTGAATTCCTAGAGAAGGAGGGAATTGGTTTTGTTTTAATTGCTGATGCTGGCACATCATTTTGCTGGAGAGTTTTTTATATACTGTAGCCTTATTTCATATCGTATTTTAAACCATGTGAAATTAAAAGAAGAATAATTCCTAACTCTTAGTGTCTGTGTGATTATTCCTGGCCTTTCCTCTTTAGATTTGGGACAGAAAGTGGGAAAACAATGCAAAAACGTAGAAATTCCAGCAATTTCTCTATTTTTCCCATTATTGAAATTGGAGTTTCATGGGAAAGAAGGGCCTGGCTGACATTGCAGCTCATGGTGGGGTGATGCTCCCCATGGCTCCCTCTCACTTTGGGATCATGGATCCACATTCCAGGCTTCCCAAACCCTCCTTTATCCCAAGTCCTCACTGGGAGTGTGGGATATCTGTGGTTCACCAGCCCAAATGAACTTTGAGAGTGGCATTTTCCTCAGCAGGACCTCAGGAAATGTGTGCGTCCAACTCTCCAGATCTAGCGGCCACCAGCGGGAAGATGTGCTGGGAATTCTCTTTCCTCCTGGAGACCTTGGGCTGTGGCCCATGGGGAGGAGAAATCTCCAAATCCTTCACCATTGGGCTCCAGATCCTGGAAAAAACCACGTTTGAATCCATTGTGGAATATCCTGGGTTGGAAGGACTCACAGTGATTCCAACTCCCAAGTCTGCACAGGAGCTGAGATGTTTTTTCCAGGGAATTTTATGCTGGCTCTGATGTTTCCTTGTCCTCATCAAGCCAGGAGGAAAACTGTGCTGTGTCCACTTCGATGGGGCTGGATTGGAGCCTGAGCCTCTGGAAGTGGTGATTAATGAATCCGGCATCTGGGAGACGTCCATGGGCCAGGGGCTGATGCTTGTCCAGAAGAGTCTGCGTGATGGGAACTTCCCAAGGGACACCAGTGACGCCGGATCGACTGAGTCAGCACCAAGCGCATCAGACCCATTCCATTGTTCAGGAATGTGACGCTCGGCTTTGCTGGATACCAGGAAGAGTGGACAAGTCACGGGGGAATGCAACGGGCAGATCCAGGATAAGGAATTCTCTCCATTTATAACAACTTGTAGCCATGCAGGGAACAACGTCCCGGGATACCGAAGGATGAGGGTGGAGAATCCTGGTGGTCCTCACGGCAGCCGGGGGTGGTCCCGGGACATCGCTGCATTCCCGAGGCTCAGCCGAGCCCTGGCCTCGGCGGGGACGGACCCAAAGCGGGGACAGCCCTGGGACAGCGCCCAGCCCTCTCCATCCTTTCCCCGGAGCCGCGGAGCTCCAAGCGGGAGCGGGACTCGTCTTTCCCTTCGCCGCTGCAGCGGCCGCGGGCTCTTGATCCTGACGCGGCTTTTTCATCGCAGCGGGAGCCGCCGGGGCTCGTGCTCGGCTGTCCCGGGAAAATAAACATCCAGCGGCTCCTTTCGGCTCCTTCCCGCACCTTTCCCAGCGCCTCTTCCAAGGGCAGCCGCTGCGGAGGCTCCGGCTGGGGGGAGCAGCCAAACCCCAAAGGGGTGAAGGTGCCCCGGCTCCCGAGGGTTTTCCCTCCTTGCCGGACCTGAGGATGCCGCAAGTCCCCGCAGCCCGAACCCCGCATTCCGCAGGGATTGTAGCGCGTGGAACGCTCCCACTAAAAACACCCAAGGGCCGGGGCAGCCCCCGCGTACCTGGAGCTCCGCGGGAAGGGACGCCCTGTAAAGGGCTCGTGTTAATTATTAACCCCAATTAACCGCTCTGCTCTCCCAAAGGAGGCACCAGAGGGAACACACGGAGCAAATGTGTCCCCCTTGATGTCCCTGCCCTGTCCCCACGCCTCCTTTTCCTGAGTGTCTCCGTGCCACCGCTGGCTGCAGGGAGATTTGGGATGGGGAAGTGGAGTTTGGGGCGGGAGCCGGAGCTTTTCCCATGGGAAAAACCATCACAGCCACAGCTCTGCTCCTCACAAAATCCATCCCCTTTGCAGCATCCTGCAACCAAGTTGTTAGTAAAAGAACATGGGAATTAGGAATCATAGAATATAATTATTCAGGTTGGAATTCAGGCTGCTCCAAGACCGAGTCCAACCGTTTTGTGGAGCCATGGAATAAATTCCATGATAGAATTGAGCTGAGAGGAAGGGTTTTGCTGGGAGCAATGTCCTCCACAGCAAGAAAATCCTGCCTGTGTGGGGAATGGAGGATCTCCCCTGTGTGTCCGCCCCGGGTGCTGCTCAGGTGCGCGATTGAGCAGAGCCAGAGCGGGCAGAAGGATTTTCCCAGACTCCAGCATGTGATTATCCCACACATCCAGCAGCGTGGAGGAGCAGCAGGCAGCGTATCCCGAGGGATACCTGCGGGATGGAGGGCGTTCCTGTGCTCGAAAACAGCTGGAAACTCCGTGAGCTGCTGCTCCAAGTAGAGACCAGCGAGGAAAAGGGACATTTTCAGGTCGGTGTCTGGAAATGAGACATTGAAACTGGTGTTTGGGGGAAATTGAGATCGAGACAGGAATTACTGAAGGCTGAAGTGGGGGAAGGGCTCTCTGGAAATCCCCGAGATCCCAGGGAGGTGGAAGGAGGCAGTGAAAGGAGAGGGGTGAATTCAAGGGGAGGCGGTGGAGGGATGCGGAGGGAGAGGTGGGAGGAAGAGGAGGATGGGGTGCTGAGCAGCAGGGGATGAGCTCGGCTCCTTCCTGGGTGATATCTTCTGCATGATCTTTAAGCTCCCTTCCGAGCCAAACCATGCTGTGATTCCCCGTGGGATGTGCACACCCTTCCACACATCCCGCCGATGGTTCCCGGGCACAGCGAGCACGTTCCACCGAGCAAACGGAGATTCCGGGCTGGGAGGCACCGGGACACTTCTGGTGCCCACTGCCCCTCCCGGGCTGGCCGTGCCGGGGGTGCTGCCGTGGGATGCCGGGGTTGCCTTTCGGAGTCAGCACTTTCCGCTGTTTGCTTTCCTCCCCCGGCTCCCTCCCGCCGAGCCCCGGCCTCTGAACCTCGTCCAACAGCAACTTTCCGTCTCTTCCAGCGGCCTTTCCTCGCTCCCGAGAGCGCGGCCGTTCCCTGGCCTCGCTTGAAAGCCGCTCCCACAATGAGCCTTTGTGCCAGGCTTCTCCGGAGGGCAGGAATTCGGGATTGCCGGGACACGGGGCCAAACCCCCGCCTGTGGTGGGGGCTGAGGGCCCCGAGGGGAGCCCGGGGCCAGGGGTGCTGCCCCAAATTCTGCATGCCTGGGTAGGATGCTCTCCAAAGTGTGGCATGCCTGGCAAGAGGATGGTTCCCAAGAGCCCCTCGGATGCTCCCCAAAATTCTGCATCTCCGGGGTAGGGATGCTTCCCAAGATGCTGCATCCCTGCAGTGAGGATGGTCCCAAAGTGCAGCATCCCTGGCAGGAAGATGCTTCCCAAGAATCCCTGGCCCCGGAATTCCACATCTATCAAAAAAAGAATGCTTCCTAAAATTCTGCATCCCTGGGGTGGGGGCACTCCCTAAAATTCTGCACCCTTGGGGTAAGAATGCTGCCCAAAGCTCTTCATCCCTGGGGTCAGGATACTCCCACAGCTGGTACATCCCTGGGCGAGGATAATTCCCAGAATTCTACACCCATCAAAGAAGGATGCTCCCCAAAAACTTCACCCCTGGAGTGAGGGTACTCCCTGAGAGGCTGCATCCCTGGGTGAGGATGCTCCCCAAAATTGTTTCCCTGAGGTGGGATACCCCGGATGTTTCATCCCCCTCCTGCCTTCAGCGTCATTTGGGGAAGGGAAGGGGACACTCCCAGCCTGTTCATGCTGACCTGAGCTTATCTTTTCCTTAAGACAAGACTACCTTTCCATGGGGTAAATTTCCCAGTTTCCAATTCCCTGAGCTTGGCTTGCCCTTGATGGACCCAGGAGAGCCTCTGCCCCTCCTTCGTGCTCATTCCTTAACTGCTTTCCCACATTCCCCTTCTCCACCCCTCCCACCATCCCAAGCCCTCCACGCTCCTCCCGAGCTCATCCTTGGCATCCTCCATCCCACATCCTTCTGCTCCAACTCCGGCACAGTGGAAACAGCATGGCAGGAACGGTGCCGTGGATTTTCAGCTCTGATTAATGACATTTCCCAGCTGGAAAGCACGAGGTGAAGCCAGAGCCACGCAAGGCCTTGGCTTGGGGCAGACCACCAACGTGCCCACCACAGACCTCCGGCGAGCCCGCGGCTCCAAGCCCAAATCCAGGGCTTGGGAAAGCTGGAGGGGAGAGCAAAGCCTGCTGAGCTCCAACCCTGCCAGAGAAGGGGTTTCTTTTGGACCAAGGAATCTGTTCTCTCCAAGAAAAAAATATACTAAAATTCCCCACATTGAGGTTTTTCTTTTGGGATTTTATGTTTTTCCTCTTCCCTGTCCTGGTTGCTCCAGCAAAATTCCCACCAGTGATGCTTCTGCTGGCATCACTGTCCTCAAGCTGGGGGCTCTGCTCCAGGGGGGGAGAATCCTTTGCTGAAAGAACCCAGGAAGGCAAGCAGGGGGATCTGGCAGCAGGAAAAGGCTTTGCTTCCTGTCTGAAGGGCAGGAGGAGCTGGCAGGCATCCCCCAGTGGAGGTTTGGGATTCAGGATCTGTGATTTGGGGAGCTCTTGGGAAATTTGGCCTCTTTCACCATCTTTGCCTCAGTTTCCCCAAGTGCAATCCCAGATCCCAAACCTTCCCATCCTGCTTTAAACACACAAACATTGGGGGTCCCTGTTTGGGAGTGGGATGGGATGGGATGGGATGGGATGGGATGGGGTGGCTGCTCCTTCCAGCCCCACCATCACTGTGATGTTTCATTTTTCCAATCCCCTGAATCCTCAGCCAGGATCAACCAGCACAACAGAATTAACCCATTCCCACATTGCTGCCACCTTTCCCCACCTCTATCCTGGATATTTCCCAGGAAAGTAGGATGGGGGACACTGGGAGATGTTATTTGGGGTTTCCGTGGTGACACCACACCCAAAACCTGGCAGAGCTGGGACTATCCCTGAGGGGAAGCCTGGTGGGATGCCCTGCCCAAAGAGCTCAGGGTATTTGCTTCCTGTGAGCAGCCCTTGCAAGAGGTTCTGTGCTCCCAAACGCATCCCAAATGCTTTCCTAGGAATGTGGGGAACAGCTGAGACATCAACACAAAGGATTAAAAATTAACCTGGGTCATTTTGGACCTTAATGAGGTGCAAAATCTCTGCAGAACCTCATCCAGCTGGGCTTGTCCTGCTCCTTTGGGGTCGAGACTCAGGGACACAGGGAAAGGGATTGGTGACCCTGGCTGCACCTCAGGGACAGTGAAGGCACCTGGAGGCACCGTGTCCTCATCCTGTGCCCCCAATCCTGGGATAAGGTGACCCTTTGGGGCCTGGGCTGAAGGTGTTTTGCAGCATCTGTTCCCAGTTCCCTGCCAGCTCCTCCTCCCACGTCCCTCCTAGCACTGCCCAGGCTGGCCAAGTGGAAAGTCCTCCTTGGAGAAGAACTCCCCATAAATCACCGGGATCTGCATCACCCTGCTGGGTTTTCATCACAAAATCCCCCCAAAAAATAGCAAGTAGGGGAAATGTCACTCTCAGCACGAAGCTGGCACAGCCCTGGTCTGGCTTTTCCCTCCTCCATGAAATCCAGCCCTGGCTCAGCTGCTGGCATAGGGTGAGATGGATGTTTATTTTCCCCTCTCCCCTTTTCGGGATCCTGGGGTTGCTCCTGTGAGGTCCCATTTTCACGGCAGAGCCAATTCCCGATGATAAAAATAGAAGGCAGGGGCTTCCTGCCAGCGAGGGAAAGAGGAGAAAGGGGCATGAAATGCCAAATAAATGAATAAAAGTGAGTGACTGGCACTCCTGGAGCTGCGGGAGGATTTGAGGACCCAAGGAACTTCTGGCTGGGTGGGATCAACACAGGCAAAGGGATCCAATGGAGTGATTTTGTCACCATCCCTGGGTGACGCAGGGCAAATCCCCTTTGCTGGTGTGAAGCAATGGATTTATGCCCTTCAGTGTGAATCCAAACCCTCCAGCACCTTTCCCAGATGGATTTGGAAATCTCTGTCACTGCTGACCTGTTTAAAGGCAGTTCCAGACTTCGGTCTGGGATGTGCCAAAGGGTGCAGATCCCATGGTGTTCAGGCTGATGTGGTTTCTGTGGCACGCCAGCAGCTTCCCGAGACCCCCTGGGACCCACATCTCCCATGGGTGCCTTTCCAAAGGGTAGGAGAAGGTGTGTGAGGTTCTGTTTGGTGCTGCCCTGGGATTTGCCAGGTTTTGGAAAGATCTGTCATGGAATCCTTGAGAGTTTGGGTTGGATGGGACCTTTAAGCTCATCCCATTCCACTCCTGCCATGGGCAGGGACATCTTCCGCTATTCCAGGTTGCTCCAGCCCCCTCCAACTTGGCCTTGGACACTGCCAGGGGTTTAGTCTTTATGCATCCTTATCTCCCCAGTAAAACAGGGATCGTAACCAAGCCGTGCCTGGTCTCACGGCTCTGCCAATATACGTCTGATTTGGGGGTGAAAAAGCAGGGAATGTCAACCAGGAGCAGCAGGAGCATCCCGGAGCTGTGACAGCTTTTGGACTCCAACAGCACCAATATTTACAGCCCAAGTGGAGGAGCTGCAAAACTGGCTGCAGTTCAGGAGAGAGTGAGGAAAATTATTGGAATGAGGCTCTGGGAGCTCCGTTTCTCTCCCTGTGTGTCGGAAAGGATTTATCCAATTCAGGCTCCCTTCCTCCACGGGGAAGGGAAATTTGGCCATGAAGGGTTGGGAGGCAAAAACTGATCAGTGAACAAATAGAGAGTGGCAATGAGGAAGGTGTTAATTGGTGAGGTTTGTTGAGCTCTGGAAGGGTTTGCTCAGGAATGCTGTGGTTTATGTGGAGCCTGGGGCTTGTTTCTGTTCCTCAGCCCCCAAGTATGTTTTGTAGCTCAAAGAAATCATTCCTTGCAGCAGGACACAGCAGCTCCATGCAGGGATCCCATCTGGATGCCAAGGATGAGGTACTGATGACAAACCTGGGATTTTCACACAAGTTTTGGGAGAGTTTCTGTATCTGAACCTTATTTTGGGCTGGAACTGTACCTCGGTGCCAATGGCAAATCTATCCTGGACTGCTGTGTCCAGCTCAGGAGTGCAACATCCGAAGTGCAGCTGATGGAGAGAGTCCAGAGGAGCCCATGGAGCTGTCCTGAGGGCTGGAGCCCCTCTGCTCTGAGCCAGGCTGGGAGAGCTGTGGGTGCTCACCTGGAGAGGAGAAGGCTCCAGGGAGAGCTCAGAGCCCCTGCCAGGGCCTAAAGGGGCTCCAGAAGAGCTGGAGAGGGACTGGGGACAAGGCATGGAGGGACAGGACACAGGGAATGGATTCCCACTGCCACAGGGCAGGGATGGATGGGAGATTGGGAAGGAATTGTTCCCTGGCAGGGTGGGGAGGCCCTGGCACAGGGTGCTCAGAGCAGCTGTGGCTGCCCCTGGATCCCTGGCAGTGCCCAAGGCCAGGTTGGACATTGGGGCTTGGAGCAGCCTGGGACAGTGGAAGGTGTCCTACTGGAATGAGCTGAGCTTTAAAGTCCCTTCCAACCCAAACCACTCTGATTCCATGATCCCTCCCTAATCCCAGGATCACCATGTTGTAGCAGAAGCAAAATGGGATTTTGCATGTTTCCCTCCCCAACTACCTCATGCTGCTAATCCCAGGATTAGCAAATATCAATAGTAGAAATAGCAAAATGGGATTTTTTTGTGTTTCCCTTCCCAACAACCTCGTGCTGTCCCAACCTAACCCAAAGCTGGTGCCCACCCCTAAAACCTCCCGACCTGCACCCAAAATTCCCGTCACAACCAGACAGGCCAGGAAGAGCTGGATCCGCCTTTGCCTGGTCACGGTGAATCATCGGTGGTGGGGCTGTGCCAGCTGCTTGCTCAGCCACCAGCAAGCGGGGAAAAACTCCAAACAAACCCAACAACTCAACAAAAATCCGTTTGCAATTCCTCTCAGGAAGAGCCACTCTGTGTACGCACAGCATTGGCAGGAAAACACGATGCTCTTTCCATAGGAGCATTCCTGATATCAGCCCGGGGATCTGTGCAGTTCTTCTCTGATAAAATTAGCAACGAGGAATGTGCAATTCCTACTGGGATGGCTTATGGAAATGATAAACAGAAACAGAACAAATCCAGGTTTGGTGTGTGGATTTAGAAATCTCAGCAGCTGCAGCGCTGGATTCCCCCTCTGTGAGCTTCAAGACTGTGGGAGAGGGGGAAACTGGAGCACAGGCTGCTTCCAGAAGTGGCACATTTCAGTGAAATTAGTTTAATAAACAATTTGGGTTATGATTCAAACTTGTTTAACCACACAAGAAAAGCTGAGAGGAATCACTTGGGGGCTGGTTTGTTCAAGCCCAAATGAGGGGTTTGCACAGATCTGCAAGCAGGGTGTCCCTCCCCAGTGCGGAGATGGAGATGATCCCTCAGAGATAAGGGCTGGATTAGCTCAGGGATCTGGGTACAAAAAGAATTTGAAGGATTCCCCCCCAAATCCTGCCTTGGCTATGACCAAAATGAGGTGGTACAGGAGGGACACCATCACAGAGCAGGTGATTACCCTCCAGAGCTGTGTGTTGGGAGGACCCACATCCCACCCTCTGGAGAGCACATCCCACCCTCTGGAGAGCACATCCCACCCTCTGGAGAGCACATCCCACCCTCTGGAGAGAACATCCCACCTCTGGAGAGCACATCCCTGCCTCTGGAGAGAACATCCCACCTCTGGAGAGCACATCCCACCCAGTCTCCCAGCCCCGCTGACAATTTTCTCAGACATTCCTTCTCAGCCCTAGCTCTCCTCATTTGGGGTTGCTGTGATTCCAGAAATAAACACAGGAGGTTCTGCTGGGGGATAAAAATGCCGTGTGGTTTTCTCTGCCCGACTTCTGTGTGCTCAGCTTCCAGATGCTCCGGAAGGGTCGGATTTGGGAGAGCAGTGATGACGTGGCCTGGGAAAAGCAGGGCTGCTTAAAGCCAGGCAGTGGGGTCCCAAAATTCCAAGCCTGATGTTAGGAGCAGGAGCTGATGGACCTGTGGAGAGGGGGAGTGGGCTTGGCAACATGAAGGTGAAATGGGAAAGAATTCTGGTGTCCCATGTGCTTTCCTTGTGGATGATGAAGGTTTTATTCTGCAAAGGTGGACTTGTTCCAAAAGCACCGAATCAGGATAAATCACATCCTGAGAGATATCAGAAGTGCTGACAAACTCCATCTTCCTCACAAAACACTGGGAGTCATTGGAGACAACTCAGTTCCCGTTTGCTTTCCTTGTCATGCTCTGGTGACACAGACTGGCCCAACCCAGGCATGTCCTGGTCTTTGTGGGACCAACCCTGTCCAGGAGCTCCATCTCACCCATACATACCAAAATCGCTGGCATGGTCTCTGACCCGATCCTGAAGCCCCAGTGCCGGGATGGGATGGATCTTGGGGAACTCCAAATGAGGAGGCCCACGGTGTCCTCCTGGGGATGGAATCTCAGCCTCCAGCAGATGCCTTTTTGGGAACATCCCTCTGAAAACCAGCCAGGGAGGAGACCAATAGATCTCCTTGGGAAGAAGCAAAGCCTGGAGTAGGAAAGCTGGGGACCAATGAATGGGAGTCCAGCACAGGGACTCTGAGGTGGGAAGATCCCTGTGAGTGGGGCTGCCTAACCCGATCCAGATTTCCATAGGAAATAACTCCAGGACACTTCCACCACAAACTATGCATTGCTGCTGCTTGGATGAGTTCGTTCATCGTCATCCCGGGCTATTTTTTCGCCATCCTCCCTTCCAACCATTGTTCCAAGGGTGAGGCTGCTGCCGCAGCCAGCTGGGTGCCCTGGGAAAGAACCTTCCCAGCACTTTCCCTGTCCCGGGGAAGGACACAGCAGGAAGCAGACACGAGGTCTCACCGAAGCCAGCAGGAAGCACACGGGGGGTGTGGGGTTATTCAGGAGTGTGGTTCCGAGGAGGGAATGCCGGCTCTTCAGCCCCATCACCAGAGGGACAAAGCTGGATGCAGCTGGTTGCTCAGGCTCCACACACGGAAGTGTGGGCTGGGCTGGGCAGGGAAGCCAAAGCCTGGCTTGGGAAGACAGTATTCATGTGGTCTCCAGGAATGAGGATGAACGTGAGGGACCGTGACCTCCAGCAGGGCTGAACAGGCCAAGGCAGCCCCAGCTTGTTCTCCTCTTCCCAGCTGGATGCTGGGAGCGTGGAATGTGTGCCCCGGAGTGTAACGGCTCTGGCAGCTCCTTGGGGACTTGAGCCATCACACAGAAGGAAAGCCTGAAAAAATTCTCCCTGGAAACGTCAATAATCCCTCAAGACAAATTTCCAGGTGAAGAATGGGATTCCTGATAAGTTTGTGAAAGATGTCTGCCTTCCATAGAAATTCTGGGATTAGCATTACAAAAGAGGAGAAGGAACCAGCACAGAAATACAAATTGTGTGGGAGAAAAGGGGAAGAGTTTGGCTTTGAGCTGAAAAAAATCAATTTTCTGAGGGTGGAGAGAAATCAAATGAAATCAAAACATGTTTTGATCAGCTCTCCAAAAAATTCCAGGATCTTTTTCTCCCAAAGGCTCCTGGTACTGGAGTCTGTAACCCAAGGAGCTTTAGCAGCACGGCACAAGGGCTTTGGAGGCATCTAGAGGGAGGGATGGATGGATGGATGGATGGATGGATGGATGGATGGATGGATAAATGGATGGATGGATGATGGATGATGGATGGATGAGGAATGGATGGTAGGATAAATGGATGGATAAATGGATGGATGATGGATGGATGGATGGATGGATGGATGGATGGATGGATGGAGGGATGGATGGATAAAGAGATGGATGGATGGATGGATGGATGGATGGATGGATAAATGGATGGATAAATGGATGGATAAATAGATGGATGGATGGATGAATGGATGGATGGATGGATGGATGGATGGATGGATGGATGGATGGATGGATCTCCCTGGGAAATGCGAGGTGACTCAGCCAATGTCACGAGCTTTTGTGGTGCAGGGTGTTGCCACCAATGTATCCCAAATATTTTGGTGTCCATCCAAGGATTTGGAGACACCTGAGAGAGATGGGATAGATGGATCCATCTGTCTGGGTAGAGAGAGGAGATCCAGCCAACCTGACCAGGTCTTGATGGAGCAGGGTGAGGCAATCAACACATCCCAAATAATCTATGCACTTCCATGGCCAACTTGTTTTTCTGGACAAGGACAAATTCTGTTTCCAGGATCTGCAAACAGGGCAATCTCATGGAATTTTAAGGCATTTGGGGGTTTGTCCCACAGGCCCAGGCTGGCTGGGGTGAGGGCAACAGGAATGAAATCCCTGAGCATCCCTTGGCCCCTCAGCAGCAGCTGCCTTGGCCGGGAGCCCAGGAAAGGATTTATAGGGACAAGAGCAAAGGATAAATTTCACCTCTGGATCGCTGACAGCTGGAGCTACCTGGAAGAGGAAACTTCCTTTTTAATGCGTTGTTATTGGAACATCTGTTGGGGAAGGAGTTTGGGGAGCCTGGGCATTTCCTCCTGGGGTTGATCCAATGAATCCAAGATTGGCAAAACTGTGAGCACAAGCAAGATAACTGTGGGGGTGTCTCTAAGGTGCCTTTAGCAAGGGTGGTGGAGAGTTTAAACTTCCCAGGGGAGATTTGGCCTGGACTGGACGGCATTGCTTTCATCCCAGCTTTCCTGATTCCTCCTGAAATCCCCCATCACTCAGGATTTGGGAGCAGCCAGCTGTGGTCTTTGAGAATGAAGGAAAGCCAAAGTATAAGGAAAAAAGTGAAGTTGTATTTAGTGATGCTTTTCCCAGGAAGGGATTGAAGTTAGCTGGGAATCACTGGGGGTGAGGAAGAGGCTGGTCCTGGTGGTGGTTCCTGGATGTTTCCAGACTTTGAAGCCATGCAGGGAAGAAGGAAAATGCTCTGACCCGCTTTGCTTTGCCTCTGCCATCACAAACCCCTCATCCTCAGCCCTCACCATATGTGGCTTTCCCACAGAAGAACCCAGGATCTGAGCATGGAGAAATCCTCGTCAGAGGGCAGGGAAAACTGGGATTGGAGCATGGAGAAATCCTCGGCAGAGAGCAGGGAAAGCAGGGGGACTCTCACAGCTCTGGGTTTGCCATGCCCTGCCCTGCTCCCATCCTCCTGGAGAGCAACTTCTAAACTCCAGCTGGAAACCTGACCCTGGCTGCCCTGCAGGAATGAAGGGGTTCACCAGAGCTGGTACCAAAATTCCCCAAATCCCTGAGCAGTATGGAAAGCCTGGGATCTGAGCGTGGTCCCTGGCATTAATCACTGTAATAGAAACCAGAGCTGGCTCTGGGCCCACTGAGTCCATGCAGCCCCTGCCGAGGCGTTGGGAAATTCACAGGCTGAGAATGGGCAGCAAAAGAAATTCCAGGCAGGCCTTGACATTTTTTTTTTCTTAATTAAGTGGAATTTCAAAATTGGAAAAACATAAAGGGAGTAAAAATAAAAACAGTAACAGCAAAACCCTCAGTGAGCTGCTGGGCCTGAAACCCCCTCCTCTTCCTCCTCTCCCACCCTTTTCCACCTCCCTGGATTCCGCTTCCCACTCCTACACAAAGTTCAGCTGGGATGGTGGGAGCAGAGAGGAAGAGAAAAGGACAGGTGGGACAGGGCTTGGAACCACCTGGGATAGGAGAAGGTGTCACTGTCCATGTCAAGGGTGGGACTGGAGAAGCTTTAAAGACCCTTCCAACCCAAACCACTCTGGAATTCTAGGATTCCATGAAAAGCCTCTTCTGATCCAGCTGAGGAGGGGTTCCATGGCCTGGGGATCAAAGGAGGATGGGTGGTGTCACAGCCACACCACCCTACGAGATCTCATGAGTACCACTGGGATTTATGGTGGGACTTGATGACCTCAGAGGTCTTCTCCAACCAAAGTAATTCCATGATTCTGTGATTTCAGGTGCTACTGCTTGACAATAAACATCTCATCCCAGCTCTTTGGTCAGGAGAAACAGAGGTGTCATCCAGGATGACAGGATTGGATCTAAATCCTTGCTTCTGACCCTTCTCCATGCCTGAGCATCTCACATTTGGATTTTTCCCACTTCTCCTGCTGTGTCAGATGGGATGAGCTCAGGTAAAGATTGCTGCAAGTGCAGGGATCACAGGAAAACTGTGAGAGAAGGATTCTCGAAACACTTAATGAGGCTTCACTTAATTATCTCCATTCCCCACTCTCTAGGAGTTGGTTGGAAGGTGATAGGGGGAAAAGTCACTCCAGAATTTACTAGATGATGCCAAAATGTGACAGGATTTTTTTCAAATCAGTATTCCGAATCATTTGGAGTCATTGGGATGTTTTGGAGCATCAGGGCTTGACACCCAGACAAAGAAAATTGCAATCAGGGAAAAAATCCACCCCAGCTCCCCCATCCTCCTGCCTGCAGTTTTTTCCCACCAGAAGAAAACTTGGATGTTTTATAGAACTGTTTAATAACGTGATGACAATCCCAGCCCCTGCTGCAGCCTCAGGCTGATCCCTGGGGGATGCTGAACTCCAACCAGCCCCAAACACCCTGGTCCCTCCTCCTGGAGGAGTTTTCCTTCCAGTAGAGTTTTACATGTGAAGTGGAAGAATTTTCCCTTTTTCTTTGCATTCCTGCTGCTGGGACATCACACGTTGGGGTGGCACAGGGAAATGTCACTTTAAACATTGGAAATTTTGTTAAGCTCAGCTGGGCAGCAAGTTTTAACATGTCCCAAAGATAAACAGGGAAACTGAGGCACACAGTGCCTGTATTCCCAGTGATGCTCCTGGGGAAAAAGGCAAGAGGAATTCCCCTCTTTTTTAAAAAAAGAGAAATCGGCCCCTCTTTTTTAGCTTCATCATCACCCTCTCTTTCTCAAGAATATGACAAAAAGAGGCTGAAAATCAGAGCTTCATTCTTACAGCTGCTCTGAAAGCACAGCCTCGTCTGTTTGCCTTATCCCAGCATCCCAGAGCCTCTCCAGGGACGGGGCCGTGTTTATCTGGGATCTGAGAAGAAAAATGGGGCAAAACCCAACAGTTTTCTGCCCACGCATGGCAGCGTTGAAAGAGATCCTCTGTCCCAGATGGATGCAATTAGGGGCAGGCAGCAGAGAAAATATTCCACAGGTGCTGTGGGACTTAGTGGAAACTTCAGTTGCTGCTTTTCCCAATGCTCCCAGACCCAACGTCCTGAATTATGGCTGTTTTCCCGTGTGTGCAACCTGGCCTGGCGGTTAAGGAAACACTTGGATAGTGCTGGAGGAGATTTTATCTTTTTTTCCCATTTTGTCTTCTGCTGCTTTTCCCAGTTTTATAGAGGAAAAAAATCCCATCCCAAAAATGCGGTTTTCTTGGATTCTCTCCGATTTTCACAGGTTTGATCCCAGGTGTGCAGCCAAGCACCTCCCTGTCACTACCTTGAATTCCTTTCTCTGGCACCTCTCTCTCCTCATAGCTTTGAAATAAGCCCTTTTTTTTGTCCTAATTATCCTACATGGATAAAAAATCCCAAGTTTTTCCAAGGAAAGCACCACAGGGAGGCTCTGATTGCTGCCGGCCGTGAGAACTGGGGCTTTTAGGAGGGAGTTTTTGACTTGGTTTGTTTGATTTATTTTTCTTCAGTGGATGCAAAGTGAGTGGGGCAACCTTGCTCCATGTGGAGAGCATTCCACATGTCCATGGGCAGCAGCTTTGATTTTGGCCAGGGCTGTGTGAAAACTTGCATGAAATTCCCTGTCTCATTCCCAGGACATAAAGGGGAAGGCAAAATCCACCCCTGCTCCGTGCCTCAGCTTCCCCACCTTAAAAATGCTGTCAAGAATAACTTCTTAGTGTTGGGTTGGTTTTTTTTTTTTTGGCAGAAGGGATCCCCACGTTGTTCAGTTTAGGTCCAGGGCTCAGAGCTGTACAGCACCAGTGGAAAGGATGGAAGGATGGGGAGCAAAATACCAACAAAAGTGTGGACAGTTTTTTTCATGGCCACGCAAACAGCACAGCAAATTCCCAGTTTCTGCAGGGGCATGAGGAGCCAGGGATTTTTTGTCCCTCCCAGTATTTTTAGCAGCTGCTGCCCCCAGGCAGCTCTCCCCAGTCACTCAGCCGCTGTCCCCGTGTTTCGGTGACAGTGTGTCCTGCCCAGGGTCATTTCCTGCAGGCAGGGCCCCCTGGCCGCAGCCTCACTGGGAGCTTCTGTTTCCCATCTGCTCCCGCGGCCTTTTGGGTCAGCGGTGCTGCTCCCCTTTCACCCCGGGAACAGGGGCAGGGAGCAGCCCCCCCTCCCATTCCTCCCTCGCTCCCCCAAAGCCCCCACGAGGAGTTCTGGTGTCGGGATGAGCTCCTGGCCCCTACGGGAGGTCACCCATGGGGGCACATTTGGTGACCTTTGATCCATTGATCCCAAAGAAAGCGGCTTTGCCCGTCAGTGAGGCATCATCACTCCAGGGCACGGCTGAGCCTGACGGCATCCACCTTTCCTCCAGGAATTTGGAGTCCAGCAGCCAAATTTATGCTGAGTGTGGAGATGCTGGACTGCAGCACGAGCTCAGCCACTTAGAAGCCACCAGAGAATGTTCCCTGCAGCTTCCAGGAGCCTGTGGATCTTCCCTGGTAAAGTGGAGGGTTTGGCTTCCTATTTAAAGTGATCAGCTTTCCTCTTTTCAATAAAATGGCTCTGGCAGAGAGATGAGGGGATCTGGTCCCAAATGGAGCGGTGGGGATGGAGATTTGGCACCAGCAAGGTTCATGGCCCAGGAGCTTTGGGGTTTTTACATGAAACCACCCCGAAATGTCAGGAAAATTTCTCCCCCCTTGTTCAGTGCGTGGACTTCACCTCCTGACTTAGTGAGTATCCCCAGATCAGGACAATCAGGTACCTGCAGGAACTTACAGGCTTGAGCAGGAGGATGGAGCATCCCTGGGAAATCCAGCGTGTGGTTTTAATTTTCCTCCTGCTCCAGAGAGAAAAGGAAGCCCAGAAGATTTATGGGCTCCTTGTTCTTCCTGCAGGTTTATAAATAGCCTTTCTCAGGTGCTGGGCACATGGGGGCCTTGGGGGAATGCTGAGAGGGATCAAAAGCAGCATTGGGTCCCTCCTCCTCCTCACTCTCCACGTGTCTGATCCCTGCTCCCATCTCCAAAGGGCCTCAGCAAGCTCTCTGCTTCAGACTGGAGATTCACTGGGATGATTTCACTGCCTGAAATCCTGAAATCCCCAAACAAGCCCCCTTTGGAGCACCAGCACTCGCCCCAGCTTTGATGTTTGCCCTGGGAAATTCAGGTTATCTCAGCTGCTGTGGGGGAGAGGGAGAAGCTCCAGGAGCCCCAGGAAGGGACCCCACCTCTGCCGTGCTCACACTACTAAAAGGGTCTTTGGGTTGAAGGAAAGCAGCTCTGAGAATTAAAAATAAAGAAAAATATTAATAAATAAATAAACTCGAGGAAGTTGATTCCGCGTCATCATTTTACAGAAGCGGGTCAATAACTCTGTCCGTAACTTTGGGCTTTAGCATTAATTTTCACTTGAAACAACATTTGTAATTTTTACTGAGATGCTTCCCCAATATTTTTTCAAACTGAAGGTTTTTTAGTTCTAAAAGAAAAGTTCAATCTGACAATGGAAAGTTGAACCCCACTCACAACGAACTGCTCCAGGAGAGGAAAGGGAAGAGCTGGAGAAGGCAGAGTTGGCAGAGAAAGGAAAAAGGTTTTGAAAAAGTGAGGGAAGTAATTTCCATGGTTTTGTTCATTCCTCTTTTACCTGAATTTCTGTGTCCTTAATTACCGCATCCAGCTTCTTTGGGAGGCTGGAAGGCAACACTTGGCTTTTCCAAGGAGCTGTTGAAGTGAATGCCCAGGAAAGGGAAAAGCAGATTATTCATACCAAGATGTAAAAGCCTCTAAGGAAGGACCTTTTATAAAAAGAAAATAACAACTTTAAACCCCACAGAGCTCAGGATTTAAGTGACATGTCTAACTCAAGTTCTGGCTTTGAAACACCACCTGATTCCCCCCAAAACTCTCAAGGTCACCAGAACAAACCTGACAGAGATGCCATCTTTCGGTGAAGCCACCACCACTCAAACTGCAACCCATGGATGGGGACAAAACTCCCCAAAATCCTCTTTGGGAAAGGTCCCAGCAGCCTCTGGAAGGTGTCATGCTGCCAAAAAAAAAAAAAAAAAAGCGCTCACTGATGGTTTTCTGCCAATTCTTTAATGCTTTTTTAGGGGAAGGGGAATTTTCCTCTAATGTTTTTTAGGGGATTGGGCATTTTCCTCTAATGTTTTTTAGGGGATTGGGCATTTTCCCCCAGTGCTTTTTGGGGCAAAGGGAGTTTTCCCCCAATGCTTTTTAGAGAAAAGGGAGTTGTCCCTCAAGGCTAGAGCTGTAATGGGGAATATTTCTCTTTCCCTGAGGCCAGCAATTATCACACGATCCTTATCTCCCACCATTAACGGGAGTTGGAGCAAACACAGCTCGGGGCTAATCCTCCTCCTGCCCTGCAGCACCCAGGGACACCCCAGCCCAACCTAAGATAACATTTTCCATGGAGAAATAGCTTCCAGAACGGCTGATGGTAAAATTGTGCCAGGATTAACCTTTCCAGACCCCTCTTGGAGTTTGGAAAGTGGTTGGACATTTTTTTTCTGGGAGATGTCAGGCCCAGGAATAAATAGATGAGAGAAGTTTTCCAGCACTCGATGATTCAAATCTCCTTCCCTTCCGCTTACAAAGGATTTTTGGTTGAGTTTTTTTGGGGTTTTTTTTGCAGATGCCTTTCCTGATTTCAGAGCAGATTCGCAGCGGAGGGGCTGTAAACGGAGGATTAAAACTCTTCAGTAAACAAGCTGCTCCACACACACTGGGAGAAGATTTCCAGGTGATATAACTCCACCAACGTCAGCAGGGATGGAAAATCCTCGTCAGTAGAATTGCAAAATGAGCAGCTGCTGGTTTAAAGTCACAGTTTTACTACCAAATGATGAAACAATGGGTTTCTAACTAATTAGTGTGGTTTAAATCTGGGTTTAAAGCCTTTTTATTTGCCCCGGAGTCTGAGCCATCCTGGCAGCCCTCTCCTCGCTGCTGGCTGACACAGGGGGCTGGTTTGGATGGGCAGGGGCACATTTAGTCTCACAGATAAATAAATCCCAGACTTTCCAGAGAAAACACGCACCCAGCTTCCCTCTCCTCGGGGTGCTGACCCTTGGCCAGCTGGACTGAAGGGATTTGAGCACTTTCATGAGTCCCGCCAGGCCCCAGGCCTGTGCCCGGGCTCTGTGGGGCCGTGTCTCCTGGGATTAGCAGAGATGTTTCCCAGGCTGACACGATCCCTGGGGATGGCCATTCCCACCATTCCCACCATTCATTCCCACCATTCCGGGTGCCCCAGGAACGGGCAGATCCCCTGAAAGCAGCGGCTGAGCCCCGAGAGCTCCCCAGAGCCCCTCCTTGGCACCCCCAGGGAGCTGCCGGGGGCCCACAGCGGCTTTGGGCCGCTCGGCCTCACCCCTCCGGAGGCACGAGGCAGCGGTGTGGGAGCGGGGATTTAACCCGGGGCGTGTGCTTAGTGCCCCGGCAGGGATTTAGAGCTAAGCCCGGCCTGGCAGGGGTGATGGAAAGCAGATGCTGCCCTCGTCAGCTCTGAGGGCCTGCTGGGAACAGCAGGGCCAGGAGCAGTTCCTGGAGCTGTTCTGGGGGAGAGCATCCATGGGAGCTGCGGAGGAGAGGGGGAAGGCAGAACCCCCCAGGAAGCAACAAAGGGGGAATGGGAAATCGAGAGAAAAGGGCACAGAAGGATGGGATGAGGCACCAGGATGAGGCACCAGCTCCTCCACAAAAGAGGCTGATGGAGCAGCATTTTCCTTGTTGGGAGCAAAAATTTCCAGAATGTATTGGTGTTTTCTTGTCCTTGCCTGTTTCCCTTCCCAATATGGTGGGTTCCTACCTAACCCCAGAGCCAAACTCCTTCCCCACAAAGCACATACAGAAAACAAGGCCATTTTTAGGATAATTCTTATTTAACCTGAGCATCTTTTTTCTTTTTTTTTTTTTCTTTTTTTTTTTTTTTAAGTAAAAAATCCCTGGAAGTAAAAATGTGGTTTAGGTAAATGGGTTTTAAAAAAGCCATGGAAAGGGTTGTATATTCTGTATAATTTTCTGTGTTGGCAGTTTTTCTGGTGTTCCAGGATAAACTCAGGGAGCTCCTGCCTATTTCCACCCCCTGGCTGTCTCCAGCCCCAGTGAATGAACACTGATTTATCCTGGCAGGAGACCTGGATTGCAGCCTGGGAATGGGGGATGGAGCAGCTCTGGCCCCGCAAAGGTGAGCAGGGAAAAGCTCAGCTCCTTTTGCTGGCACTCCCACAGCTGCAGTTGTCTCTGCACAAGGTCTGGGTGATCTATTAAACCTCTCAAATCAGGATTTAATTTAGTTTTAATAAGACAGTTTGGGAGATGTTAATTAAATTGAGTTATTAAAGCCACATGGGCTGGACTTGGCTGATACATTTCCGTCTTTATTAAGTCCATTAAAAAATAAGGGAAGATAGAAGGGGGGGAAAAGCCCATTTGGATGCAGCAGCACATTCAAAGAGTTTATTTTTCCTTTGTTGAATTAAACATGTAGAGATGAATAAATAGCAAAAACCAGGCAGGTGATCTTGAATCCTCCCAAGATCAGCAAGGCTTGGCTTAAGGATGAAGCCAAAATGAGGAAATCCATTGATCCCAAGTGTCCAACAGATCTCTGCACACTTAATCCCAAAATTTCCTCCAAATTCCATCCCCACTGCTGGATTACCAATGGGAGTGATGCTGGATCATCATTTTCATCCATCCACACTCCAGCAGGGAAAAACTACAGGAATGCAAGTTTTTGTCATCTTACCTAATCAGATTTTTCCTACCTCTGGCAAAAAATGCTTCTGGGAATGTCTTCAGTCGCCGGAATTGTCAGGGTGATTGTGTTAAGCTGAAGAAAAACTCCCACGTGCCTCAGAAATGACAAATATTTTATTAGCTGGAAGTGTAAGCAGCTCTAATTAGCTAAGCAGGCCTGAGTTAATTGATTTAAAAGCTTTAGAGGATGTAATGCACTGGTGAGGCAATCCAAAGGGTCCTGGGGAGGAAATCCATCCTGCACTTCCCAAACTGTCCTGTTCTTTATGTCTGAGCTGAGCAAAGAGAGCTCCTGGTCCTGCCCCAAAGACTACAGAGGATGGGGAACCCACCAGGCTTTACCCCAGCTCTCTCCTGCTTTACTCTGGAATTTCTCTGGACTTTATTCCTTTTCCAAAGCCTCTCTGGCTATTTTTTATGGTGTATCAATACTGGCAGCTCCTACCCCCACCCCCTGCTGTTGACTCCTGGTTGATTTTGATCCTTCTCCACCCTTTTCTGTTCAGTGCATGGATGCAAAGGGATTAACAGCACCAGGGAAAAATCCTGGGCACGTTTATATCCACGAAAGATGGAAAACATAAGGAAACACTGGGAAATAACCCAAGACCCCCTTTCTTTCCATGCGTGTTCCCTAAAAAGACCTTTATGCTGGATTTCTGATGGCTCCCAGTGCAGACCCCCTCTGCTGGCCCCTTCTTATGAGGATTAAGCTCTAAAAAGCTGGAGTTTGATTAAAAATGTAATAATGAAATGTATCCTTTGTGCCATACAGGTGTTCACTTTTCTAGGGTGGAAAAATATCCTTAATCCCAATGGAATTGCTGTGGGAATGGAGGCAGGGATGGGGCAAGCTCTCTGTGGATGCTCCTCATGCCTTGTGGCACTGAGACATTGCTGGATGTGATGGATGTGTTCCCAAGGACGCCGGATTTAAGATGAACATCTCCAGAGCCAGGTTTTGCAGGAGCAATTGGAATTCCACAGCCTCAAGATGGACTTCTTCCAACCTGCCCAGAGCCACCAAGGGTTCCTGTTGATGTCCCTGTTCCCTGTCCCTGTTTATCCTCCCATCTCAACAATATTCTGCTTATCCTGATTCCTCACAGCCTGGATGATCCCACAGGGAATAAAGGGGGAAAGGCTCTGGGCTTGGGGAACTTTCTGAGAGGGCTGGTGAGGGAAGGACTTGGATTTTCCTGGTGTGGGGAGAGGGATGTTGCAACATGAACGGAAATGTGAGTATTTGGGAATTCTGAGGAAGGGTTTTTATTTGGAATCGCTGAGATTTCCAGGGAACTTGTTTCCTTTCTCACAAGAGGAATGTTTAAATAAGAAAAAAAAAAGGAAATTTTTTGGGTTTTAGCCCCTAAATGTAAATTTCTGCCCAAACTCCCCCTGCTGCAGAGAGTTCCCGAGTGCCCAGGCTTTGCAGCCCTGTTTGGTATCTTTGGAGTTCTGCAAATCCTCCCCACCCCATTCCAGCCAATATCATGGACCACCTTCTCTCCTCTGACCCTTCTTGCTCATCCTTCCCCCATCCCCAGCACAGGGAGCCACCACCACCTCCCCTTTGGAGTGGAAAGAAGGATATTTTCTGGGAATCCTGGAATGCTGAGCTGCCTTTGGTGAGGAAGGGAAGAAAGGATCTTAGAGGGGAGAAAAGGGATGGGTACTTGTGGGATTTATCCACCAATTTCCCAGCTTTGAAATGTCCACAAATCCATGTTCTTGGCCTCTTCCCATCCTAGCTGTTCAGACCTCCTGTTTGCCTTTATCCCATGTGCTCAGAGCTTGCCTGCTCCTCTCAATCCCTTTACAAGGAGAACCCGTCCTGTAAATGACACGTCTTTCCCTATCCTGGGTAAAACTCCTCCCTCAGAAAACTTTGGATTCCCTTAGAGAAGCTAATCTCTTCTAAATCCCTTTTCTATCAAATCCCTGCAGTGATCTTGTTTACCCTGGAACTTCATCCTGTCTTAGAGGGCAGCAGAGCTGCATTCGGGATCTTTTTACAGGAAGGAAAATCATCCCATAAATGATACCTCTTCCTCTACCATGGGTAAAAGAAATCACTGATCCTAGAAATGCTCCATGGAGCCACTTGGAAACATCATGGATTGTCCAGGTGTTTCTTGCCATACCTGTGCTGAAGACACAAGACACTTTGCAAGACCTGGAACACAATCTTAAACATTCATAATTGATGCTTAAAACAAATTGGTGCTCTTGGGGAGCAGGAATTGCAGGGCCAAATGTGGGGAGGCTGGGGCTGGGCAGATGTTCCTCACAAAGCCTTGGCTCTCTGCTGCATCCACGTGAAGGTCACAGAGCCAGTAATGTCACTGAGGAGCTAAAACTCTTGGAAAACCTACTGATATTCCAGAAATATCCCAGCCAGCCCATGTCCACTGATAGCTACCAGTCTGGACCCCCTCACACAATAAAGGTGTTGATCTAAAAGAGATTCAGGAGATCAGGGCGGTGTTCAGGCGTCCCTGTGTCCCTTGTGACCCCCAGGCTGGGTGTCCCAATGTGCTGAATGGGTGGCTTTGCGTGGGCACTGCGTGGGCTCTGTGAGTCCAGCCTGGCTTTGGGGATGGTTTGGGTTTGTCCTTTTTTCCATGTCCTGCCCAACAAGGGCAGGGAAAAGCTGCTGAGTTTTTAAAGGCAGCTCTGGTTTTACTGGGCCCTAGCAGGGCCAGGGCAGTGCAGGGGAGGCTCCACGTGGTCTTGGGCAGTTCCTGGTGGGGGCTCTGCAGGGATGGACCTGGGATACAGCAGCTCCAAGGGCTTTGGGTGATCCCAGGGGTGTTATGGCCGAGAGCTGAGATTGCTTCCTTCTTCCTTGCAGGAACAGGGAACCTGTGTGTCCCAGTTTGTTCCCCTGGGAACCCAGCTCCTGCTTGCTCGGTGTGGGGAGGACATGAAAATGGCACCAGCTCCTCCCAACAATCCAATGGAGGCTGCAGAGCACCTTGGAACTCCTCCTGCAATTCCATGGATCTTGGAGCAGTGTCCCATGTCACCTCAATGCAACCACAGCAATCTGCACCAAGCAAGGTGGATCTCACGCTTAGTGATGGCCACAAGATAAAGAAACCAACAACTGTCCAGGCCTCATCTCGATGGCCACGAGGGAAAGGAACCCACAGCTCGTGTGCTTCTTTCTAATGACCTGCACAGAATGAAAGGGAAATTCCTTTCCTGTAGCTGCCCCTCACCAGGCAGTGAAATAAAGAGCTTTCCCTTTCCAGTCCCTTTAGTTCTTGTTTATTCAGATGTTGCATATGAACCCAGCAGGGCTTGATGGCCACAGAGCAGGGATGCCTTGGGAAGTCTCCTCTGGACATGGAGGAACTGTGGGGTTTTTCCATCACACCATCAATGTGTGACCCTGTTCTGTGTCTGCTTCCCTTTATTAATTAGGGGTGAAGATATGCCCCATCCCTGGAAGTGTCCAAGGCCAGGCTGGACAGGGGTTGGAGCAGCCTGGGATAGTGGAAGGTATCCCTGCTCATGGCAGGGGGTAGAACTGGGTGGTCTTTAGGATCCCTTCCAACCCAAACTAGGATTCCATGGATCCATGACTGCAGACTTCAGGTCAAGGTAGAAATTTTATTTTCCTCCAAATGAGGGAAGGGATCTCTGTCTCCAGAGAGCTCATCCATAGCACCAGAACTGTGCGCACTGCTGGGGACTTGTGCGGGGGCTTACTCATGAAAGTCCAAAGTGGGAATTAATGCAGAGAAAATACCTGGCATAACCCCATGATGGAATCGCAGCACTTCCAGCAGCCTCCTGGCTGCCATCTGGAAGGATGTGGATCTCCAGTTTCACCTCCACCAGTTTCCCAGCTCATCTGAGGCAGGTTGCCAGCACCATCCTGCTTTTTGCCCTGAGAAAATTCACATTTTCCTGCTGGAAACTCCCCCATCCCACCACCCCACGTTCTTCAATGCACCAGTTCCCCCAAAAGCACTTCCAAGGAGTCCCTTCCCCAGCTGCTGCTTTGCAGAAGTTTTCAGAGGGCTGGAGAGATGCAAGGTGGGATTTGTGCTGGCAAAGCTCAGTTTGCAGTGCCTGGAGCAGGTCTGGCAGAGGAGGGAAGAATCCCAGCCCTGAGGAGCTCCAGCCCACACTGGCACAGGCCATGGGTGGGATGTTTGGATCAGGTTCATCAGCTCCACTTCACAGACAGTGACAGCCAGACATGGGCTTTCCATGGAAAATATTTTGCTTCAGAGTTAAAATAAAATTAAAACGTGAAAACTAAAATCTGGTTTTTTTAAATATTTGTTTTTCTTAGGAGTTCTCATTCTGCCAAAATCAACACATCCAAAGCCATTCCAGGAGCTGCTTGATCCCATCCCTCCCAGGGATCAGGGAAACCTGTGGAGTGCATGCACCAGCCTTCAGCTTGGTTTCCATCCTGGTGCCATTCCCAGCAAGGGGAATTCAGATCCTTACATGAGGGCTGGTGTGATCCCACCGCCTCCTTTATGTGGGATTATTCCTGTTATCCATTCCTCTCCCCATAAATAATGATATTAATGACCTAACAAATCAGATAGCACATGCGGTTTTATTTTTATATTAAATATTGACTAACAGGAGCTGCATGGAAATGTTTAAATTTTTTTTCCTATTTTGGGGGAGAAAAAAAATCAAGTTTGTAGGCAGCTGCTCTCTCCAGATGTCCCAGTGCCCGGTGAGCTGAGCAAACACTGAACAACCCAAAACAACACTGAAAAACCCCAAAACCTTGGGCTGGGCTCCGGGGTAGGAAACATCTGGAATTCTGTTTGCCTGGCCTGTCAGGGGCAGATAAAGGATAAATGTGTAGTGACAACCATGGGCTCTGCACATCTGCCAGGGCTGCAGGTGGGATTTCAGGGGAAATTCTCCCTGGACAGGCTGGGACCAGGAAAAACCCACACAAACTTTGCAGCTCCGTGAGTCAGGGCCATTGTTTGCTCGCACGTCCGAGGGGAAAACACGCCTCGAGTTCCTCCAGGGATGGATGGAGGCCGCAAGTGACTTCCCCACCTGGAGCCGAGGCTGAGGGCTGGGGACAGGCAGCAGAGATAATGATTTATCCAGTTTGGATTAATGAGTGGCCTGGAATGGGGGTTTCCTGCAGCTCTGGCTCCACCCGGCTCGTGCGCGGGGGAGATTAACGCTGGCAGGGTTCGTGTTTGCCTTTGTTTCATTCTTGGGGCAGGGACTGCTGCGGGCTCCAGGGGCTGCCCAGGGTGGTGGTACGGACTGGGATTTGGCCCTGGGGTAACCTCTGCAGACTGTGGGGTCAGTGATGGCTCTGGTCACCAAAAACCTGGAGAATCAGATAATTCCCTTGTGCAGTGCAGAGAGGATGAGGGTGGGGATGGGCCACCCTTGTGCCCATCCTGTTCAGAGCAAACCCAGGGGTTGGTTCGCCTCCTTTTTTCAATTCTTCCTCTTTCTGGCATGAATAAAGCACCTTCTCCCCCTGCCTTGGCTCTCCCTCTGCCGGGACAGCAGTGCAGTGAGGGCTGGGGATCCCTCACACTCATCCACCCGCCCGAGCAAGAGCAACTGGAACCGGGGTCAGGCCTGATTTTCTTGCCACACCTTTTCCCATTAAACACCAAGTTCTTTTTTATCAGCCTGAACTAAAGCCGTGCAGCAGAGAGGAGCCCAAAGCCCATCCTGTTGTGGCCCAGCTCTGTCACAGGTCACTGCGAGCTCTTGGCAGCCCCAGCTCTGCTCCTTGCCAGCGCCAATTTACCTCCCCCAACAATAAAAACTATCTGGGAAAAAGGTCTCTGCTGCTGGAATGAAAAGTTCTGCACATAAGATCAGCACAGAATGGAGTTTTTTTCCACTTTTTAAAATATAAAACACATCCAAGGCTTGCCTGTGTCAAGGTGTGGCCATGGCCTGCTGAGCTACAACACTGCCTGCTCTAGGAGACAAAAAAATCCATTTGGGGCCCAAATCCGAGCCTAGATGTGGTTTTGAGGTCACAAAATGGCTCAGGGAGGTAGAAGAATTTGAGATAGCCCAGATTTTATTGCTTGAGCAGTCCCAGGACGAACTCTCCAGGGTTTGAAGCTGGTGCAGTGCCTGACTTGGTAGCAATAGCAATAGGGTGTTTTAGAGCCCATCCCTGGTTAACCCAACCATTCCCAAACTTCAGGGGCTTTCTGGCTTTCCTGGATCCGTCCCAAGCCACTGTCTGTGTCCCTGATGGAAGGAGAACCAGAATTGTGCGGAGGTCTCCGAGGAGGGGCCGGGCTGGCTCCGCCCGAGCGCTGTAAACAGGAAAGCGCGGAAGCAGGAGCGGAGCCCGGCTCATCCAGGGCTCCGGCACACAATGCCGGCCCGGAAAGGGGGATTATAAATACCCGGGGTCAGGGCCAGGCTGCGGGAACAATGGGCAGCGGGAGGATGGAAAAGGCTGGAGAGGACGAGCGTAGGGCCAAGGCCACCCTGCTGGGTGGTGACGCAGCTCAGCCTCTGGGCTTTGGGGGTGCAGCTGGTCCCTGCAGGGTAATGGGGCTTGTGGGGTGATGGTGTCCCAGAACCACATGGTGAACCCCCAGAAAGTCACTGAATGCTGGAAGAGTTTGGGCTGGAAGGGCCCTTTAAAGGCTGGGCTCTGCAGGGTTGGGTAATTCAGTCAGAGCTGGGAGCTGGGGTTTGGGTTTGGCAATTGCAGTTCCCCATTGCCAGATTTGGGGTTCTGACTCCCCAAAAAGGGGTAAATCCAACCATGGATGCTGATTTGTTGTGGAAGGGGGACCCAGCCTGGCTGCGTTTAAATCCCCACCAAGGTTTAACACGACAGGCTGGGAAGGAAGGGTCACACCTCTGCTGCACCCCAAACCTCCCAGCAGTTCACAAGGACACCCAAAATTTATCCAGAATCCCCACCCCGGGTGTGTCCAAGGCCAGGCTGGACGGGGCTCGGAGCAGCCTGGGAGAGGGGAAGGTGTCCCTGCCCGCGGTAGGGGTTGGAACAGGATGAGCTTTGAGGTCCCTTCCAGCCCAAACCATTCCAGGATTCTCTAGGACCTTACATCAATGCCGGTTTAAATTGAGGGGTTTGGGAGCTGCTCATGCATGATGTGGACAATGGAATTTGCTCTTCCCAAGCTGAGTGGAGAGAGCAGGATTCCCACCCTGCTCCAGCATCCCATGGGATTATCTGTGCCTGTGCTTCCCGAGGACACGGGAGGCTGCGATCCTCCCCTGCTGCCTCCTGCAGCCCACGGAGCCACCTCTGCTCCGTGCTGATCCAAAGACGTCAAAGGAAGCGAAATCCACGGAGAGATAAACCCCAGCGCGGGGGATGCCGCAGCCCGGGCTCGCGGGGAAGGTCAGCGATAGCCCAGCCGCAGCTCCTCGATAACCAAAGCCGGGTCAGGGCCAGCAAGAATTCCAGGAAACATCTCGGCTGCTCGGGAGCACCGGGATGGCTCTGGAGGGGAGCCCGGCACCTTCCTGCGCCCCGGCCCCGTCGCGGTCCCGGCACGGGGATGCTCAGGAAGCTGCTCCGCTGGGAGCTGCCTCCCGACAGCGGCCCGTGGCTGGAGTTCCTGCGTGTGCTGCATTTCCCACCCCGGAGAGGCTCTGGGAATGGGAATTCCTGCGTGTGCGTGGAGCTCCCACCCCGGAGAGGCTCTGGGAATGGGAATTCCTGGAAATATCCCTGGATTTCCCACCCCGGAGAGGCACTCCGGGAATGACACCATCCCCCGGGACTGCTGCAAGGGCTCTTTAACCATTGGCTGTGCCGTGGTTGGAGCATTGCAGGGATCATCACCGAGATCTCCATGAATTTGGCCGTTGGATCCTCAAATTTAGGTCAGAAACAGGGCTGGGCGTTGCTCTGCTCTCTGGATTTGCCCTCCCCATCACTCCCATAAATATCCCATTTCCCATCTCGAATCCTTAACGGTGTCCCCGAGGAGCCGCCTGAGCTCTTAGTGCTGTCACCGGGGAATACTCAGGGATAGTTCGGGAGGGGCAGAGGCTGCTGGAGGCACAGATATCAATCGGGAATGACAGATAATGGCTGGGATAACAACTCCCGACATCCCTGCTCGGAAATATCCCTGTGCCCGGGCCTGGAACACCCCCAGACCACTCGGGGGGGCCTTTCTCTCCCTGTTTGCTAAGCTCAAACCCAAATATCCAAGAGAAGAATGGCAGGAAAAGCTGTTCCCTTCCTCATTTCATGGAAAAAGAGTTTAAGATAATCCCAGGAGAACTGATTATTGCTGTTCAGCCCCAGCTGCCAGGAGGGTCCTGCAGCCCTCAGGAATTATCCATGGCAGGAGTATCACTGTGAGCTGAATTCCAGCCTGGGAAGGGGAATGACATCCATACCGGTTATATTGATCCCAAATAACTTTAAACTGGTACAAAAGTTATGTATGCCCAAAATATGGATTATAAATAAAATAATGATATTGGCAGCTGCAAACAGGGGCTGAAATGAGTGAGATTTGCTGTTGCAGGAGTCTTGGAGGAGGCTCTATATAAAAATCCTCCCAAATAACTGCTGGTTTTTAATTAAAATTTTTTAGAAGGGATTGAGGGATGCACAAGCAGTTTTTTGGGCACTGGATATTATGATAAGCACAAGGAAAGTACCAGCATCACTTAAAGCACTTTCTGGGCCCTCTAGTGGTGCTGCCTGTGCTGAGGGTCAGCTCTGCTTCCCCAAACAACACCAACACCCCCAGTTTTAACACTTTGCCTGTTATCTTTACTCAAATAAAGAGAAAAAGGCCAAGTGTCTCCATTTCCCTTTTTTTCCCAAGGCTCACCTGTGGGAGGAGCTGTGAATCTGAAGGGTTGGGATTTTTCTCCAGCACTTTTTGAACCAAAACCGAGGAGTGAAACTCATTTTACAATTGAAAATAAACCCTTTGGAAACTCTGAAGGGAGAGAGGTGCAGTGGGAGGGGAAACTGGGCTGTGTAGGACCAGCCTCTTTTCCCAACCTTTACTTTTCCCACTTTCCACTTCAAAGGAAAATGATGTTCCCAGGAGCTCTGGAAGCTCTGAGAGATGAGGGATTTATGAGTTTCTTTCCAAGCCATGTTTCTAAAGTAAATAATGGTTGTGTTTGGCTGCAAGGGGCAAAATATTTGAGTTTTATTTCCTGCCTGGAAGTTGCAACAGGTTTAACAAAGGGGAGGATGGGAAAGGTGACTTGGAAAACACCTTCCTTGGGGATTTGGGAGTTAAATACATGATAGAGATTAACTACATGAGATACATAAAATATATGACTGAGATTAAATATCTCTATAAAATTGAGATCTAAATAGATAATAAAGTATTCCCCCTGTGCCACTCTAGCCATCATATCCTATCCCAGTTTTTCATGGGAAACATCTAGTTTTGTTAAGGGTGGCATTTCCCCCCCCCAAAAATAGCTGTTTCTAGGGGTTGCAGAGCAGAGGCAGCATTTTTAGTGTGGGCTGGATGAGAATTTGGGGTGGCTTTCTGTGCCTGTTCTCTTCTGGCATTTCTACAGCCTTGGGCAAGGGGTAAGGAGAAGAGGATGCAGGGACATTTTGTTGGATATCCAAGGGAATAACTCTCATGGAGACCTACAGTCCATCCTCAGAGTGGCTTCCCAAAAAAGTCCCTCATGCCACATGGAATTGCCAGCCCCAAACTCCTCTCCCACCCTTTTCACACCCTCTCTGTGTGGAGGGGTTGGGGATGAGCACATGGCACGAGCTGGGGCAGCCCTCAAAAGCTTCCCTGGGTCTGGAGGGACAGGACACAGGGAATGGCTTCCCACTGCCAGAGGGCAGGGATGGATGGGATATTGGGCAGGAATTGTTCCCTGTGAGGGTGGGCAGGCCCTGGCACAGGGTGCCCAGAGCAGCTGTGGCTGCCCCTGGATCCCTGGCAGTGCCCAAGGCCAGGTTGGATGGGGCTTGGAGCAGCCCGGGACAGTGGAAGGTGTCCCTGCCCATGGCAGGGGTGGAATGGGATAAGCTTTAGGATCCCTTCCAACCCAAACCATTCTGGAATTCTATGATTCTGTTCTCTTGATTCCAAGCCTCGCTGTTTCCCCACTCTGTGTGGACTGGGAAGGACTCAAGGCACCCCCAAATCCTGGGGCAGGGCTGTGGGGCTGAGAGCCCAGGCTGGAGCAGCTTGCCAAAGCCAAGGCTATCCTTGGGTTGTCCTGGGAGATGTTGAAAGTGCAGAGTCGAGGCATTTGGGAAGGTTTGGGTTCAGTATGTATTTTTCCAAGGGGTGCACACCAGTGCCATGATCCAAAGGGGTCGGCAGCAGGAATCCTCGATTCAGCATCCCCCTGCAGAGCCCCAGGCTGCCCTTTGGAATGTCCTGGGCTGTGCTGAGCAGCGTTCCCTGGAGTCATCCAGGTTCTGAACAACCTGATCCAGTTCAAGATGTCCTAGCTCAGGAATTCATATTTACTTCCAGCCCAGAGGATCCTGTTTTTCCAGGATTCTGTGCCCGTGCAGGCAGGAGAGTGGTGGTGCTCCATTTCCAGGGGAATTCCCAGGATGGCAGGAGCTGGGGATGCAGCAAAGGACACCCAGGTTTTGAGGGCTTTTCCCTTTTCTGGAGGAGAAGGCAGGAGGTGGGGAAGGCGGATCTGGGAGACAGGATCCTGGCAAGCAGGAGCTGGGGCAGGAGGGGGATTGCCAACATCCCCACTTTTTGGGATAAAGCATTCCTGCTTCCTGCTGGCTGGAACTAGGGGCTGAGCCAGAATTCCAAGGCTGAATGAGAGGGTGGAGCTGCTGTCCTGCACCTCCTCCCCTGATCTGGGAATTTGGGAAGGTCCCAGCTAGGATCTTAAGCCTCCAGGAAGCCTGGGATTCCTGCTGGGATATGAGGAACAGCAAGAAACTCAGAAGTTTGGTAAAAATTTTAAAAATTATGGATTTTTTCCATTTTTGAATGAATTCTCCCCATCTGCCCAGACACCTGGACACAGCTGGGTGGCGGGGCAGAGCTTGACGTGAAAACGAACAAGAATTTTTTTCCTCTTTTTCCCCATTTTTCCAAGGAAACACTGCCCAGCTCAGCTATGCCTCTGGCCCAGCATCTCCATTGGAGCAGAGGTTTTTTAGGAAAAGAGCCCAAATCCAGAGGTTTCCAGGATCTCTGTGAAGGCAAAGGTGCTCCCATTTTTTAAATGATCCAAGAGTTTCTTTAAGGAGGTGACCCTCAGGAATGGGGCATTTGGGAGAAACAATTATATAGATAAGATTACTTATTTTTTATTGTTTATGTATTATAATTTATTTAAATAGATATTTATTCAGTAGACATTTACATATATAAAGGTCTCCTTATTAAAGAAAATTTACAGTTATTTAATATTAGTTTATAATATTTATACATTATATATATACAATTCATTTATAAATTTAATATATACAATACATAGAAAGAATAATATACAGAATATACAGAATATATTTATATAAATTAGGGTTTGGACAGGGTTTTTCGCATCTCTCCATCATTCCAGAGGGTTGATGGTGGTCCCTTCCAGGGCTCTGGGGGCACAGGGAGGGAGCAGCCGTGCTGTTATTTTTGGATTGCATTACACAGCTCCCAGATGGAAAACCTCCTTCTCCAGGGGCAATAAAATGGATTAAAAAAGGAAAAAAAAACCCTAAAAAAGAAAGGTCTTGACCCCATCAGCAAAGCAGGAACAGCATTTCTTGGGGAGAAAATCCTTTTATGAGGTGGGGAAGAGGAAATTTGGAGCAGGGGGATGGAGTGAGAGGGAAAATGGGGATCAAATGCACCAATTGCATTCATTTGGAGCTTGTGGAATTTTACAGGAGCATGAGGAGGGGATATAATTCCAGCAGGCTTCATTAATAAACCACTTTTCTGTGTGAAAACAAGCAGAGGGAATCCAGGCAAAGTCCTTGGGCCCAGGATGCTCCAGTCCTTCCCTGCTTGGAAAACTGGAGAGAAAGGTAGGGGCTCTTTGCATTTTTGTTGGTGTTTGAGGGGAATTGGGCCCAAAAATCTCCTCCTGAGACCTTTAAAACATTTCCTCGTGGAGGGGAAGGACTTGTGGCCAATCACAATAAAGATTAATGGATCCGTGGAAAATTGGGATTTCACGAAATGCAAATTGTCACTGGGGGTGGATGCTTCCTTCCCAGCTTTCCCAGAAAAAGAAAGTTGGAAATTTTGAATATTTCTGATACTGGAGGTTCCTAAAGAAGCACCTGGATTGAGAAGGAAAGGGAGAGGCAAGGAAGGGGAGAATTTATTTTCCTCTGAAATTCCTGCTGCTCCCAGGCATCCTCTGAATTTCACCGAGGGGCAGAAGGGACCTGCTGAGGATGCCTAAAAATATCATTTATTAAACAGATCCTTTAGGATTTATTTATCCAGCATTTATCAGGATATTTGAACAGGCAGAGCAACTTCTCCTCTTAATGAGCAAAACACGGTTTTCCATGGGAAAATTTCCTTTGCCTCCAGAAAAGGGGGAATCTGTCCAAAGAAGGGGTTGATTTTTGAAGCTGAACTTGACCTTTCCAGCACAATTCCCTGCCCTGATCCAGCAGTCCAAGTTTCCCTGGACACAAGATTATTTTCTTACTGGTTTATCACCAGCCCCTGGTTTATTCCACCAAGAAATGTGCTCCAAAAATCCTCCAATAAATGTGGAATGTTTGAGCTGGCCAGGATTTCTCAAGTCCTGTGCTGTGCCACAGTTTCCCTGTTTTTCCAAGCAGGGATTTTCTTTGCCACCCTCCTCTGAAGAAACGATGCATTTCAGGCTTTGATCCTCAAAGAGATTAAAATCCTCCAAAAGAAAGTTTATTTGAGCCTCTGGGCCAGGAGGTTTGGAGTTTTCATCTCCAACCTCAGCCCCTTGCAGTGGATTTACAGAGATCTGTGAGTTTTTATGGGAAGATCATGGAATCACAGAATCCTTTAGGCTGGAAAAGGCCTGAGAGATCATCAAGCCCAACCATTAGGATTCATCAAGGAGCAAATCTGGGGAAGGAGTTGGAATCATAAATCACTTTCTCCTCCAGCTGCATCATCCCAGAGGTTTTTTCTCTGGGAGAACACAGGAACAGGAGCACCAACCCAGGTTCCTCCACTTTCAACAGGAGCAGGAGCCCCAGTCCCACTCCATTCCTGACTGTACTGACTCCTGTGTTTCCAACTCTTGAGGTCTCGGCTCCTGGAATGAGAGAAAAAGAGGAAAAGAGGGAGAGGGAAGGGCTCAGCAGCACAAAGCTGCTCAGGTCAGGGAGTGTCTGGAGCTGGTTTTAGGTCCAGATTGGAGCAAACTTTTAACAAAGCAAGCCTGGTTAAACCCAGACCCTCACACTGCAAATTGAAACTTTGCTGCATCTTCAGGAGTCAATAATGACCCACATTTCAGATCATATTTTGTATCACATTTTGCATCTTCAGGAGTCAATAAGGGACCCACATTTCAGATCATATTTTGTATCTTTAGGAGCCAACTACGGCCTCGTGTTTCAGATGGTATTTGTGTCATGTTTCACCCATCACAGGGTGCTCAGTTGCCACGCAACCTTTATCTTGATCTCGAGAGTTTCACTCAGCTCCTGGGCAAAGCAGCTGCAAACCAAACCCCAAAAAACCTCAAAAAACCACTTTTGTGCCTTTAAAGCAGGAGCTGTTGCCGAGCTGACCTGCAGGCAGAAGTGAGAGGGGAGTTCTTGTCACATCCACCCCAAACCAGCGTCACCAGGGCTCGAGTCACGGCTGTTTGCTTGGGGGTTTGGGTGCCCCTGGCAACACCAGAGCTCAGCACGGCAGGAGCCACAGAAATCTCTCCTCTGCATCTGCAGCGTTTGCGTTTTGGAGAGGTGCAACACAGAGAGAGAGAGGTTTGGAACAGCTCATGTGGCTGGGTGAATCTCACCCAAAACCTCCCTGAAAATGGAGCCAAATGTGGTCCAAAATGTGGGGCCTTTGTTGGCTCCTGAAGATGTGAAATATGATACAAATATGAAACAAAATGTTGGTCCTTCATTGGCTCCTGAAGATACAAAATATGATCCAAAATGTGGGTCATTATTGACTCCTGAAATGCAAAATATGATACAAATCTGATCTGAAATGTGCGGTCTTTACTGGTTCTTGAAGACACAAAATATGATATGAGTATGATACAAATATACGGGTCCTTTATGGATTCTTGAAGATAGAAAATATGATATAAAATGTGGGTCCTTTATTGACTCCTGAAGATGCAAAATATGATATAGATATGATATAAATATGATATGAATTTTGTGTCCTTTATTGGGTCCTGAAGATATGAAATATGAATATAACACAAAATGTGAGTCCCTTATTGACTCCTGAACATGCAAAATATGATATAGATATGATATAAATATGATATGAATTTTGTGTCCTTTATTGGGTCCTGAAGATATGAAATATGAATATAACACAAAATGTGAGTCCCTTATTGACTCCTGAACATGCAAAATATGATATAGATATGATATAAATATGATATGAAACTTCTGTCCTTTATTGGCTCCTGAAGATATGAAATGTGATATGAATATAGTATGAAATGTGGATCTTTTATTGACTCCTGAAGATGCAGCAAAGTTTCAGTTTGCAGTGATGAAAGTCTGGGTTTAAGCAGACTTTGTCTGTTAAAAGTTTCCTCCAATCTGGAACTAAAACCAGTTCCAGATGCTCCTTGACCTGAGCAGCTTCACACAGCTGAGCCCTTCCTTTCCCCTCTTTTCCTCTTTTTCTCTCTTTCTCTCATTTTTCCCTGTTTCCAAGCCCCTCCAGGTGCTTTTGGGGTGGCAGGTGGCAGGCGTGGCAGGTCCCGATTTCAGTCCCAGGGCACCCAAGGGCTCTTTGGGAGTGGAGGTTTCAGGGACACCACCCAAAATCTCCTGGACCTGGGCACTGAACCCTCCCTCCCACCCTGCCCCCTGCCCGTGGTGGGACCTGTGATGGGACCTGCACCTGAGTGAGGGTGAAGCTCTGAAATCACCTGGAATCATGGAATTATGGCATCCCAGAGTGCTTAGGGCAGGAAGGGGACCTTAAAGCTCATCCTGTTCCACCCCTGCTGACAGCAGGGCAAAATTCCACAGCCCCAGGTTGCTCCAAGCCCCATCCAGCCTGGCCTGGGACACTTCCAGAGATCCATCCCACCTGTGCCAGCGCCTCACTCCCCTCATCCCATGGAAACCCCAATGCTTTGAACCCTATTGTCTTTCTAATATCTATGTTTTATTATTTTATTTCTGTCCTTACGGTGAACAAATTCATTTTTTTTAATTTTATTCTCCCCCATTCTGTAAATATTTTCCCAGGGCCCTCATTCCAAACCATGGAAGGGCAGAAGGTGCTGGAGGGAACTGTGGGAAAGGGACATGGAAATAGGAGAGTTTCAGTGCCCTCTGAGGGGATTTTTGCTTCTCTGGCCTTTTCCCATCCTGCACAGCAAAACAAACCCACGCATTCACAGGGAACCTCCTGAATTAGGGAGAAAAATCCTCGGGAGGGGCACCCAGGGCTGGGGCAGATGGGGAGGAGTTTGAAGGGAATATAGAGTTTGAAGGAATCAGGAGTTTGCTCCTGATAATTCCCTCATGGGCTCCTGTGACACCAGTGGAATGGGATGGGATATTCTCCCGTGGGAATATCCATGCTAACCCTTTCCCTGCTACTGCTCAAGATCCCTGGCTCCCACTGGGATGCTCACAAAATTCTCTTTGCAAATCCACCCTGGGGAGTGCCAGGAATGGATCCACCACTCCAGCTTTGAGTTCCCTTCCATGCTTTATTCTGATCAAAGGTATTTCACCCCCCTGAGCATGGGCTGTACCTACAAATCTTCACCAGGGGATATTCCCTGGGAAGTGAAGGGGTTTGGTCGAAGATATTATTTCTGGGGAAAACCCAACAATTCTCCTTTGTTCAAGATGATGGATTCTAGATCAGCCTGCGGGGGGTTGTGAGCGACAGCAGCCGCTGCCGGCGCTGCTGGGCTGCCGTTCCGAGCGGTCAGTGTGTCCCGGCGGGATGGGGATGGACAGTGGCCACCTCTGAGCCAGGACCTGCAGGGCCAGGCCGGCAAATCCTCCCGGCCCCGCTGCAGCCACGGCCGGAGGCCCCACGGGGGCTGAGCTCCCGTTTATTGGCAGGGTCCCGACCTCGGCCCGTTTATTTTCCCGCCGGGATCTGGGCATGGAAAGGGGATTTGTAACGTGACACTCACAATAACACAGCGGGGACAGGGCTCCCGCATGGCACAGCTGCTGCCCGGGATGGACGCTGCGGCCACGGGAGATGCTCTGCTCGGGAAAAGAGGGGGATTCTCCCGCAGTTTTGCTTCCAAGCTCCTCTTCTAGTTGGATTTTAAAAGAGAGGAAGTTCCCGGACACCGGGGATGGGAGGGTGATGTGAGGTGGCTGCTCCCTGCTGAGCCACATCAAACCATCAGTGACAAAAAGGAGCTTCCCAGAGGGTTTCCCTTGGCTTGGTGGGAGAGTTCGGGTGGGCTTTAATCTCCAAACACGTTGTTCTTCCCTCTCTGTGGACTGTGGGATAAAGGAGGGGGAAAATGAGGAGAAACTGCCGAACTGTAGGAATGCTGCACATGGAGAACCCGCCCAGTGCAGGGTTTGCAGCCCTGTTCCAGGCCTGAGGACTCAGGGTGGAGAAAGCAAATCCTGGGGATGCCAGAGGGAAAGGAGAGGGATGGGAAGGGCCTGGAACATGTCCCCGTGCCATGGATCCAGCTCTGGTTATGACTGCAGCAAGCCCTGGGACATCCCATACCTCAGGCAGTGTTTCCTCACCTGTCAGGATGGAAACCTGGATCAAAGGTTCTCATTCCCTTTACATTCATTCCAGATTCCCAGCCCAGCCAAGCCCTTCCAGGCCTCAGTTTCCCCAGGAAAGCACCGTGTGTGGCTGTGTGGATCCCATCATCTCCCTGACATTGTTCCCTCATCTATAATATTGCACAGGAGATGCTGAACCATGGAAAACACAATGCCCTGGATGGTTTTCCTGCACTTTTCCTACTTCTCCTGCTCCAGCTTAAAACTGAAACCTTTCCATGTGCACTGAGTTCAGCTCACCCAGCTTTTCCCCGCTCCAGTTTGGAGAGGATCTCAAAGTTCCTGACTCTCTTTATGCATCCTCTGGGGATGGGCAGGGGTTTTCCAAGCCCCTGGTGTGCCCAAGGTGAGGATTTTGGGATGGAATGAGGTCTGGAAAACTCCTCAATTAAAAGGAAAAAAGTTTCATCTGAGGCTTTTGGGAGAAATGTGAGGAGTGGGAGACACAGGGGACCTGACATGGGTGGGAACAGCCAGCAGGGTGACAGATATGGAGAAAATTCCCTCAGCTTTTATAGCTCATCCCAGCTCCCAGCATTTACTGGAATGAAGCCAGAGGGGTTTGCTTACATTTGAATCCCAGCTAGGAGGTGCTTCCTAAATCCAGCCCTTCCACACCCCAAATCTGCAGGGGGGCTGTAATTCCTGCAGTGATGCCCCACAGCCCATCCCCAGGGGTTTGGGGTCATGGATACCCCCAGATTCCCACCCTGTTCCCCCCACACTCCCTCCCCTGGCACCCTCCAGGGGCAACAGGGACAGAGCTGCTTCTTCCTTTAGGATTGGGGTCAGGGCCCCTCCTCCTGTTCCTCCAGCCTGCCTTCCCTCCTTTGGGAAGCTTTGGGATGCTGAATGTGGGAAACCCAAACCCCAAATGATGAAGAGCCTCAGGGAGAGGGAAATTTGACTCACAAGATCCCGGGAAGATGTTTCCAGGTGACCCGAGAGGTTAAATTCCAGTGCACCAGGAATCTGCTGTGGAACACCCATTTTTGGGAAGCACCTCTTTTGTTCTTGCCTGCCTCCACCAGCCTGTAGACAAATTCTGTAAGAAACTGAATTCCCATTTGGACAACTCCTTAAAATTAAGGAGGCTAAGTTTTCCCTGGAGTTTTATGTACAGATCAGAGCATTTCCTCTTCAACACCAGCCCTCACTGCTTTTAGGGCATCTTAAAGAGCAAAAAAGGGGCTGTTTGCACCATCCTGTGCCGGATTTTTTCCTTCCCAGGATTATTTCCTATTAAATTAAAACAACACAACCACGTTCCTGTAAAGATGCATTCCTCAGATCCAGTGTTTGCCAATGATCCTAATTCAGGAGCTCCAGGAATCAGGAATAAGGCTGCAGCTCTTAGAAGGGGGTACATAAAAAAATGTGTTGTGCATTTCCTTTTTTTTTAATGAAACCTTTAAAAACTTCTGGGAAAAAAAACCCAACAATTTTCCCTAAAAAATCAGAACTGAAGAGATGACTGGTGATTTTTCAGACCCTGGTCATGGATTTCTGTTCTCCTCTTGGAAAATTCCAAATAAAGGAACGTAATTCATTCAGGGCAGAAAGGGCAACTGTGAAAGGAGAAAACTGCTGGAAAATCTTAATTTCCAGGGCTTTGGACCCCCGCTCCCCATGTCTCTGTTTCTCACAATTCCTAGGAAAGGAATTTGTCCCCAGAAATGTCTAGGGGTGCATTTCCACGTGCTGGCACGTCCTACAGACATGGAGCCTCTGCTGCCCAGAAGAAGCAGCAGCTCCATAGCACCCAAAATTCCCTGGTGAAACAGAGCTGGGAGCTGGGAATGTTTGTAAGGAAAGGAGATTTTAGACAGAAAATGGGATTTCTGCTGGATCTGAGGGAGAGCAGGGCTGGCTGAGGGATTGCAGGGGAGGAAGGGGATTTGCTGCAGGTCTGCAAGGCATCAGAGGGATGCAGAGAGGGCTCCTGGGGGTGATGGATGGTTGGGGCTGCATCCAGGGTGATGGATGGAGGTGGCCCTGGAGGCTGGGAATGTTTGGGGAGTGTTTTCATCCCAACCCCACTCTGCACTCTCCATAACCCAGGAATGAGCTCCTTATCCCCTCCGGACAGGGAGATCCAGGGAAGCACCAGGGGAGGGGAGGTGGGAGCTGCCACCCCCTCTGCAATAACAGCGTGGAGAAACCCTCCACAATTCCCAAACAAAGATATATTAGTGGATCCCACGGTCCATCCCCTTCCCAGACCTTCCTCTCACCTCCTCCAGGAGATTTTTATCGGTCACAGAGTGAGGCAGAAAAAGCCCAATTCTGTCACTTCCTATTATTCCCAAATAAAAACCAAATGTTGGGCCCAGAGTTCAGATCAGGGGAAAATCCACAAATCTCTTGGCCGTCTGGGATCTTTTGTTTATCGCTGCTCTTAATCCCATTTTTTTGGGTCTCCCAGGCTCAGGGAAGATAAATGAGGTGCGTCAGGAGCTCACCTGATTAACTTGGCCCGTTCAATGGGGTTGTTCTTCTCCAAGGCTGGGCTGGAAAGGGAACAGCAGGAATTTGGGAGTGCAGAGTCCCAGTCCCATGAAGGCAAAAGAAAAGGGTTTGGGGGTTGGTCTTTTTTTGTGCAGGACACTCTGCAGGGAGAATGTCACCAAAAACCTTTGGATGAAGTATTTTTTCCCTGGATTTTCACTGCAGGTCAGATTTGGCCTTGTGCTGCCATCCCCTCATCCCCCTAAACCAGCAGCTTTTCCCACAAATGTCCATGAAATCTGTGCTGTGGGCAGAGATCCCCCATTGCACTGCCATATCCATGCTATTTCCTCTGCTTTTTCTGAGCTCAGATGGGAAAAGAGGGAATTTTGCTGTGCTTTATGGGATGGGAAGGGGATTCTGTAGGAGCCAGAGAGGTGGAGACCTGGCATTCCTGGCAAAGTCCCCAAACTGACCCCAAAATCCTTTCGTGGGAGTCCCAACAGAGGTATGGGGATCACACGGGCACTGCTTCCCATCCCAGCCAAAGAAATCCCCACATCTTCCCCAGGACTGAGACAGCCAGGACTTCTCCTTGTGTTTTTCCATGTGGAACCCGAGGCTGGCAGAGCAGGGCGAGGATGCTGTTTCCGTGTCTTGCTCCTGCCGCAGGATCCGAGTCAGGGATGGGGAGAAAACGGGAAGGAGCCCTGGGATCTGTCAAACCTGCCCCGGGCCGGGGCTTGGGAAGGAGTGTGGATTAACTCTGCTTCCCGGCTGGAACGAACTCTGCCTCCCAGACGTGGTTCTGGGCATCCCTGCAGGAGGATGCAGCAAACCCCGCCCCGCTGGAGGCTTAATCCCAAATTTTATCCCCCGACCCTGAGGCATCTCTGCTCTCTTTCTGCACATGATCGGTTTTAATCACTTTATCTCCCCAGGTCTCTGGAAAAAGCCTCCCTCCCTTCCCATCTGCTTTGGGTTAGGATCCCGTCTGCCGGGAGGGCTCCGGGATCCCTCGGGAGCGGCGGGGCCGATCTCGGCCGGCAGCTCCGGCTTCCTGGCGCTCCCCTGCCCCCTCAGACATCCGCGTCCCATCGCTCCTGCATCTGCCCAGCGCTGGATTTCAAACTGAACCCACCCTGCGCCTGCTCTGGGACGGCCAGGTTAAAAATCCCCACTCCGGCAGGAGCTTCCCTCTCTTTAACAGCAAGCCAGGTCTTTTTAGTCCAGGTATGAAAGGCAGAGCTGAGATTCCAAAATAATCCAGCGCTGCTCCTTGGGCTTTGTGGTGGATGAGTGATGCTCTGTGTCCTTTGGAATTCCTTTGGGACAATCCCACATTACAGGCACACCTTTAATTCCTGCCCCATGTGCCAACAACCCTTCAAGCTCACCATATCCTCAGTGTGCAGCTGAGACCTGGCGTGGCAAAGGCACGGTCCCACCTCCTCCCTGGAAATCCTTTCCAGGCCTGGCACAAGAGGGAGACAAAAACCCAACAGCAGCAACAGATTTGGGTTGGACACCTGGTTTGGGAGGGGAAAAAGGGAAAATATTACATTTCTGTGATGAGAAGCACAAGGTTTTAGCTCTTCTTGTATTGGGGGTTGAGTAGGGAAATGGATCCAAACAGACCCTGGAATTCAATGTTCATTTTCCACTGATGGATTACAGTGGAATTCTGTCTCTTGGTGAATTAAATCCATTTTCTGAGCGTCCCGGGAATCTGATCCAACAGGCAGAGCTGCAAAAGGCAGGCAGCTGTGCCAGGGTTGCACTCCTGGATCCTGTCCTGCACCCTGGGATTTCAGGAGCCCAAAATCGGCTCGGATCCCGCCTCATTCCAGCAGCAGCAGAGCATCCAAAAGCACCGTGATCCCTGTCCCTCCCTGCTCCCATCTCCCTGGAGCACTGAAAGCTGGAGAGAGCACCGAAGAGCCTTTAAAGCACTCAAATGGACTCAAAGTGTGGCTGTAACGAGCTGTGAAATCTCTGGGCAGAGCCAGGGCTGGCAAAAAGCAGGGGAAAATCTCTTCCAGAGGTTCCGAAGGGCCAAAACCTGAATTTCATGGCAAGAAAAGAGCAGAGAGTAATTCCACTGCAGAAAAACTCTTCCTTTCCCTCTCCACAAGTGGGATTAAGCTCCGGAGAAAACTTCTGGAGGGGCTGATTGCTAATATTAGGTTGGAGAAAGTTTGGGAGATGGAGGAGGGAGAAGCATCCACGCTGCTGGAAGAGGCTGAGCTACCCTTAGGCTTTGTGTGCAGGGTCCAATCAGGGCTTGAGCCACTGGGATTGGCAAATTTGGCCTTTTTCCCCCCAAAATTGGAATGCTGGCAGACACCCAGCCTGTGATCCGGCTGGGAAATTACTGTGCATATGAAACACTGCCCTTGGTTTCAACTTGCTGACACCGTGAAGATGGTTTTAATTAAAACTCGTTAACAGCAACCTGTTCCTGAAAATGAGCGTGGCTAACCCAATTACGGAGCCGGTTCCTTGGAGATGCTGCTCTGCCCAGAAGCCCAGCCTGGACACGGGTGTAAATCCTCACTCTGCTCCTATTCCCAGCTCACAGAGGGTAAGACTCCTGAAAGGAAAAAGGAGAGTTTGGGGTGCTGCATGGCTTTGGAGAGCGGCAGCACAGGGAAGGAGGATGCTGGCACATACCGAGAAGAATCCTCTCCACAGGACCACTTCTCCCGGAAGATCTGTTCTCTGTGCAGAGCAGTGATTTGAGCTCTGCCGCAGTTTGAGGGGTGAAATTTTGGGATAAAATATCAGCTTGTGTCTTGGCCATGAGCTTTAGCCTTGAGCTCAGCTCCGGGGTATGGAACTCCCGCTGTACAAATCTTTCCTCTGGGACAGGGGCAGGCGGGCAGGAACATCACACCCACCCCGGGGAATGGGAAACCCCAGAGAGCTGCAAAAACAGCTCAGCGAAATGTCGGCTGCACCCACAGGTGAGCAGGTCCCGAGAGCTGGCTCTGGGGAGCGACCATCCTCAGCATCCTCAGCATCCTCAGCACCCCCACTGCCAGGTTCTTCGGGCACCTCCTCCCCATCCCCATCCCTCCCTCCCGCCGGATCTTTGGGCAGGCAGCAGGAATTATGAATGGTCCCTTCCCCCGCCGCTGCATCCCTCGCAGGCAGCTGGTTCCCATTACAGGAGGCTGACAAGGTGCAGGAGCCTCCTTGGCAGGGAATTGTGACGAGAGGCAGAGGCCGGCCGGGTGTCTCTGATGGGTTTCCGGGGCTGTTATCGGCCCGGCGCGGCCCCTCCCGTCTGCGCCCGTGCCGGGGGAGCGCGGGCTGCAGGGATGCTGCGCTCCCGAACGCCGTCTCCTCTCGCTTCGGTCCCGTGGTGAGCGTTTCACCTGTCTGCAGGAAACACATCCCTGCTGCACCCGGCCTGGATAAACTTCCAGCCTTTTATCTGGCGGCAGCAGAAATAACCCAGCTGTGTGCCTGGAGGAATAATCTGCGCAGGCCTTCCTCCATCCCGGCGTTTCTTGTTGTGCCAAGGTCTCGGGGCCCTGCCCTTCCCCTTGGCACGGAATTCCCACCCGCGGGCGGGCAGGAGCTGCCCTGCTTTGGGTGGGATGGTTTTTCCCAACAGGGCATCCATTCATGCAGGAGGTCAGCCAAGGCTTAAGGATTCGATATATTTATTCAATAAAGCAAATAAATAGCTGCCCCAGCTCCTGGGTGTCCACAGCCACTCCTGCGCCTCCCTGCATGAAAGCGGCTCCATGGCCACAAGCACGACCAGCACTTCCATGCCCCCAGACAAATTAATCACCTCCTTCCCAGGCAGACACATTAAACATCATTTTCCAGCTCTGCCCAGGCGCTGCGAGACGGGATGGAAGCCGCGGCGGCTGGAAAACGCCCCGAGCCGCGGGGGAGAAGGAATCACCGGGGGGTCTGGGGCAGCGCATGCGATTTGTCTTCCCTCTTTTCCGAGCAGCCTGCGCGAAGCTGCTGCCTCGCTTGAGCTGGGTGCGTGGGATGAGGTCATCCCGTGGGATGACTGCGGGATGGGTCAGATTTGGGGATCGTGAGTCAGATTTGGATCGTCGTCCCCGACCTGGCTCAGCAGGGACCTGCAGCCTCCCTTTCCCCGCTCCAGCTGAGATCTCGGCGGTTTGGTCTCCCTAGAAACTCCCTTGGATTTTTCCAAGCGCGGCTTATCCATTTCAATTGTCCTTCATTAGGGACTAATCAGGTAATTACCGCCCCTTTAACTCCGGCCCAGGCAGCTGCCGGCGCTGCACATTCCCGTCATTAGCGGGGAGATGCCATCCTTCTCCAAGTGCCATCCTTCTCCAAGTGCCATCCTTCTCCAAGTGTCATCCTTCTCCATCATTCCATCCTTCTCCAGCTGCCATCCTTCTCCGTCATCCCATCCTTCTCCATCATCCCATCCTTCTCTGCCTGCCATCCTTCTTCAGATGCCATCCATCCCTCTCTAGCATCTTTCCAACCCTGCCCACCCAGCCAAGACCCTGCTCCCTCTTCCAGCACCTGACCTGAGGAGGCCCGGGCAGATTTTTGGGAGCAGAGAGGTTGCTGATATCAGTCATGGAGGGGATAATGCCACAGAATCTCAGGATCCCAGAATGGCTTGGATTAGAAGGATGCTTAAAGCTCACCTCATTCCATACTCCTCCCCATGGGCAGTGACACCTTCCACTGTCCCAGGCTGCTCCAAGCCCCATCCAGCCTGGCCTTGGGCACTTCCAGGGATCCAGGGGCAGCCACAGCTGCTCTGGGCACCCTGGGCCAGGGCACCACCCTGTCCTGCTTCCCCCCAGCCACACACACTCGTCTCCATTTCAATCCATTTGCATTTCTCCAATCAAACCCAGTGGTCCTGTCCTGTTTAACATCGGCCACACCCCACTGCCACACTCCTGACATCTTCCAGGGCCAGGCAACACCTGCATGTCTGGAAGAGGGAGGAAAGCTCCCAGCTATTTTTTTTCCAAATTTCCTTCATTTTTCCTGGCAATCCTGCCTCAATTTGCATGGATGATCCTCTGGAGCCCTCCTGGAAACTGATGCTCCAGAGCATCCTCCATAGCAGCACAAACTCCTGGTCTGCTGGAGCCAAAAGCATCTTCTCCCACCTCTCACCCCAAAACCTTCCTGGAGTCCAGCACTGAGAAGAACAAGGACTTGGGGGCCAATCACCTCTTTGTGGCAATTTTAAGGAAAGCAGCATGTTAAATTCCTGCCTGGAAGGATCAAGTCCAAGGGCAGCCTCTGAATGGGGCCTTTGGCACTGAACCTTCTTTGTGTGGCTGCTGTGACCCCACAGGGGTTTCTGTCCTGGGGTTTCACACCAGCCTTTGTCCCGTGCTGGGTTTAGCTGTGGCATCAGGGGTGGATTTGATCCCAGGTGCTTGTTATCAATAAACAGGGAGAGTTAACCCTCTGAGAATGGGGTGAGCATCTCCATCTCCCCCACAGTGGGGCAGGAAGGGGGGGCTTAAGTGTTTGGGGTCTGGCCAAGGACAGAATGATGGAAAATCCCAGGCGGTGAGTGAGATGCTGTGCTGCCCTCAGCCTGGTCCTGCATCATGTGCTGGGGCACACTGAGGGCTGGGAGCTCCTTCACCCTTAAAACTCTTCCCAAAGCCTGGAAAGCATCGCTGTGTCTGGATCCAAAGCAGTTCTGAAGGTAGAGATGTGCAGGAATTCACTCGGGAAGGTGCTTGTCCTGCTTGGGATGTTAGCAACAGCACCAGTCGATGCTCCAGCAGAGGGTTAGAGCCAAATTTAGTGTCCTCTATATTCTGTACATGTATATGTATATATATATTTTTTTTTTTTTTTTTTCCCAAGGACCACCACTTTTTCCCGAAGCAGGACCGCTTCCCAGTGCTCCCTTTGCAGTGGCATCATCCCAATAATCCCCTCATGGATGAGCGGTGTGCTGGGCCTTCACTGATTCCGCAGGGTTCGAGGATGCGCAGGGCTCCCAGGATGACACAGGATTTGATTTTTAGGGAAATACCCCAGGATTCTGTGAACAGTTTGACTGCAGTGGTGGTCTCGGGTTGGAAAAGTGCTTCAGGATGAAAGGAGTGATGGAAGTGTCAAATATTATCCTAAAGAGCTCTGTAAAAACTCCTGGATGTTTTAGGAGCGCTGCCAGGCGAGGAGCTGGACAAAACCAAGCTTTTCCAGAGGATTTCTTTTTGGCAGCTTAACATTGTTTAAAGAGCAGAAAACAGGCTGAGTGCACACAGCAAAGCTGGGACCCCAAAAGGCAACAGGAGGAAATCTGGGATCACTCCAAGACATTCCTGTGCACAAGCACAGCAGGTCTGGCACTGCCCAGAACCTGCAGCTCCAAGGCCCTGAGATGCTCTGGAGAGGCTCAGGAGCCCCCAGCTCCTCCAGGGTTCTTTGGGCCATCTTATAAAGTGGTGGGGACAAGACAAGGAATGAGTCTCCATGGACAGAGGGCAGGGATAGATGGGATACTGGAAAGGAATTCCTCCTGGGGAGGCGGAGAGGGGGGGCTGGAATTCCCAGAGCAGCTGTAGCTGCCCCTGGGTCCCTGGCAGTGTCCAAGGCCAGGCTGGACAGGGTTTGGAGCAACCTGGGACAGTGGAAGGTGTCGCTGCCCATGGCAGGGGTGGGACTGGCTGAGCTTGAACATCCCTTCCAACCCAAACCACCCCGGGATTAGGTGATTCCATGATCTCCTGACACTTAGGGGTAGAGATGGAGCTTGAGAGACTCAGAGGACACAAAATCCATTGAGCCAGGCTGGAGTTGTTGTGCCTGCAGAGCTCTGTCCTGTCACTGAGTGATCCCTATCAAGGATAAACCTGGGATAGCACATCTCATCAGTGGGATCACAGGGAGGGCAGGAAATGAGCCAAGTTAATCAAATTAGATGAGAGACGAGTCTGAAAATCCCATCTGGGGAACAATTTTATTGGTACTTTGCATTCTTGTGGAACATTTCTGACGGGCAGTCTTGGGGCACTGATCCATCCCAGCAGTGCCAACTGGACACTGCGTGGTCTGAGGGAAGGGGGTGGAGGAGAACACCAATTCCAGCACCACAGACCTGCTAATCTGGGCTGTACAAGAAAAAATCAAGGCATTTCTCACTGCAGTGTTCTCCCTTTCCTGAAATTCCAGTAAAGCTGCTCTTCTCTTCCTTGAAGATCAAGGAGAAGATTTTGGTCTCTCCTGTCATGGCCCTTGTGCTGCTGTTGCTCTTTGCTTGAGTCCAGCACAATGACGAGGAACCAAACTCCTCCTCTCTCTGCTCTGGGTGACAGAAATACAAATGGAATGAGCAGGACACATCTTCCTGTCTCGATCTCACATTTGGCCAACTCCTCCTGCCTTTTCTCTGGATCTCCTTGACAGAAGGAATGAATATTTCCTTTACATTCCTTCTGATATAGATATTCTGACTTCTCCTGCAAGTCCCCACAGAAGCCTGGCCAAAAAGAGAGGAGGAATGCAAAGAACTGTGGATGGATCCCATTAATCCCAGAACTTCCAGACCACCCAACAATACAGAAACCAGATGGGGCTCGGTGGTGAATTCACCTTTCCCACTCTGTTTGGGGTCCTGCTGTGCCCACCAGGCTCATTGGTGCTCCCTGGGCTTTGGCAGAGCTGGGAGCTCATGGAGACATCCCAGAGCTCTGCCATGCAATGCCCAGGGCATGAGGTTGAGCCTCTGGAGGAGCCATCTCAACCCAGCACCTGCTCTTCTGACATTTGGAGTGCAGGGTGCTCGTCCTGCCAAGGACCAGACGAGACCCAGCCAAGGTTTTAATCCAGGCTGGGATGAGCTGGTCCCACAAGGAGCTGATGGTTTTAATCCAGGCTGGGATGAGCTGGTCCCACAAGGAGGTGATGGTTTTAATCCAGGCTGGGATGAGCTGGTCCCACAAGGAGCTGATGGTTTTAATCCAGGCTGGAACGGGTTGGTCCCACAAGGAGCTGATGGTTTTAATCCAGGCTGGAACGGGTTGGTCCCACAAGGAGCTGATGGTTTTAATCCAGGCTGGGATGAGCTGGTCCCACAAGGAGCTGATGGTGTGAAGCCAGGCTGGGATGAGTTGATTCCATCTCTAAGCAAATAAAAGACCAAAGTCTTGGAATATCTGTGCCTGGATGTAAACCAGATCTTGGTTTTCACATTCCTGTATTGGAGGTTGTCAAAGCCAGGCTAAGAGAGGGGGAGAGCTCCTGGAATGGCTTCATTAATGCATCCAGTTTCACATGGTGAGATTCGGGGATCCAGAGCCTCAGGTCCCTTTCCAGGGCTTGGGTTTCCTCCTGCTGCAATCCCCTCCATAGCTCAGGTTCAACCCCTGGGAGGGGCAGGGCTCAGGAACAGCTCTGAGGTTCTGTGCAGGATCCAGACACTGACCCTGGAAAATATCCAGGATTCTCCAAAGCATTTTCCACCCCCCAGACCCCACCAGCTCCTCCCCTGTCACCCACCAGGAGCACCCCACCCTCTTTTCAGCCCCCTGGAGCTGCTGGAGCCCCGTTTCCCTCTGGGTGCAAAGAGAGGGAGAGAGTTTGACTTGCAAATCTCGTTTCGGTTCCTTGTTGAGAACTGAGCATCTCAGCAGCACTGTTTCACTGATGTTTCTCCAGCATCCTCCATCCCCTTGTGCCCAAAGAAGTGCCGTGGGGATGTGGGGATGCAGCAGAGACACCTGGATTGTGATGGATAGATCCACTTCAAAGTCCTTGATCTCCAAATATCCATGACAAACATTCCCATTCCCCACTGCTCCACAGCTCAATCTCAATATATTCCCCTTTAATGAGCTTTTTTAGGGGAAAAATCCATGCTCACCTTCAGGACTGAGTAACCTGCATGGGTTTGTCAAACATTTTTACATGTAGCATCTTTTTGTCTAAAAAAATACCCCAAGCTCTGTCAGAAAGTGGCAGTTTTGTCACAACTGAAACCATTTGCAGGAAAGGGCTCTCAGACGAGTTTCCTGTTACAAAAAGAAAACAAAAAAATGCTCTTTGAATGTCCTGAGATTGTCAAAAACATCCTGTTTTGACATTCAAAGAAAATTTGTCTTCTGGCTGGCAACAAGTCTGTTAAAGAATAAGGATTTTGAGACAGAATGGGGGAAAAAACCCACTACCCCACCCCAACCCAAAATTTGCTTCAAGGATCTGGGTGAGCCCAGTTCTGATTCCAAGCCTGGGGGTTTGGATTTATGGGTTTTGAAACAGAGCTGCTGGCTTTGGGAGGCAACCAGGTGTTTGGTGGTTCAAAATATGGGAAAAAAATCCAGCGTGGTTAGGTCACCGGTGTGGTTGACCATTGACACTTCAGGGATCCAGTTTTATGTGGGAAAAATCCAATAATTACATCATCTACTGCCTGCAGGTCCTGGTGAGCAGTGGGAGCCTGCTTTATCCTTGGAAAGCAGTGGAATATTGATTTTAGGGAAAGAGGAAAGAGCAGGTTTTGAGGGGCTGAAAGTGGGTCTGTCCAAGCTGCCGGTGCTTTTCTTCCTGGAAGCATCTCTGGGATGTTCCTGCCCCAGGATGCCTTTGGATCACTGGGAATCTGCCAAAATTTTCCACCCACTTCAAATCTGGGTGCTCTCAGCTCCCATTCCAAGCCTGGATGTCAGGGATGTGATCCCAAGGCAGCTGAGCCCGAGGTGTTTGCAGCCATCCCTGGATTTTGGGCCAAGGCACAGGAGTGAAAGCAGCAGCAAGGAGCCAAGGGAAGTTCAGGCCAGGTCAAAGCAAATGGATTTTGTGCCAAATTATTTATTTTTGGAAGAAGCAAATGGTTCTTTTGACATTCAAGGCGAGTTTTTTTAGGTGAGGAGTAAACCCTGCTGGGCTGGCTGCTTTTAAGAATAAAATATCCATAAAAATTTTTTTTTAAAAACCATACACCAAACATTCTTCTGGGCAATGACAAGAGTGAGTAAGGTTTGTCTGGACATTTTTTTTTTGCCAAATTTGTTCAAAATTTCAGGTTCAACCTGAGCTGGTGAACAATTTCCTTCTTGCACCTCCTCCAAATCTGCCATATTTTAGCAAATTTGAGCAGAGCAAACATTCACATTGGAGATTATCCCCATAGCACCAGCCCTGCGAGGTTTTAAATGCCTTTGTGGTTCTCAGGGATTCTTGGTAGAAAAAAGGATGCAAAGAGTTGCTGGATTTCATGATTTATAAGCCCTGACACTCTAAATTCATTAGGCACCAGTGGACAAAATGCAAATCCAGGAGCAGGGAGGGAGAACACAGCACTAAGTGGATTCCAGATGATGGATATTCAAGCTCCCACGTGATGAAAGAGCCAAGCTATGGAAGGTGTCTGCAGTCACAAACCAAAGTCTATTAAAGCTCCTTGTTCTGGGAGTATTGAGCAAAGCTCAGGAGAAAAATTGGATAAAATAAATGCTTTTGATTTCCTAATGTGTTTTGAGCCCAGGCCAAGGGCTCAGCTGGTTTTCCTGGGAATTACACTCGGCTGTGTGCAGGGAAACAGCTCTTGAGCCTGGAACGATCTCTGGAGCTGCTGAAATGCATCCCAGCTGGGGGATGTCACCCTGGCCTCAGCAAAACCTCCCTTCTCTGCAGATGGAAACGGGCTCAGCCCAGGAGAGCTCCATATTCAGCACCAGCCCTAAAACTGTGGGGTTGGTGCTGTTTAAAGCCCAAAGTCCCCTCTGAGGGAGAGGTGCTGCTACAACTTGTAAGGGCTGAGCAACCTGGGAGCATCTCCTGGGAGTGACAGGAGGGGACCAGGAGATGCTATGGAACAGCCCTGTGGGGTTTGCTGGAAAATGAGCCCTCACCAGCTGGGTTTGGGCACCCTGGGGATGAGATTTGGTATCTGTGCCCCTTGGGGTGCCAGCTCTGTGCAGTGGGCTCAGCAATATGGCACCTCATGTCTCACTTCTTCCATGTTTTCCTCTGGAATCTTTGTTCTTCCCTCTCATTTTTTTTTCCCCTACTCTTTTTTTTCCCCCCTACTTTTCCCCTTTTGCCAACATTTCCTGCTTGTAAATGAGAGCAAGAAGGAATTTTTTAGGGGAGCAGGGATCATATGGACATTTTTGGGCTCTGATAGAGGCTGGAGGTGCTGGCAGCTCTGTCAAAGCCTGGCTGATGCCTTTGTGATGTGGGCTCTGGAATGTCCCATCTGGGAGGGAGCTGGGGCCAAGCTCACCCACTCACATATTTTTCCAGGGATGTGTTCGTGCACATATGTTCAGGGACAGGAGAAACCTGTTAAAGAGATAACCCCAGCACATCCCAGCTCCATCCTCCTCCCAGGCCTGCTCTGGATCCTTCAGCTGCTCCCAGCTCTGGCCATGGACACGGAGCAGCCCTGCCAGGAGAGGAGAAGGGAAAGCTCTCCCTGGAGCCCGGCCTGGGATAACACCATGTCAGAGTCCTGCAGTGCAGTGGGTGACAAGAGGGCTCCACGCTGGCAGCAGCAGGTTGGTAAGGGCTGGGAATGTCATCCCAGAGCTGTCTCTGTGCTGGTTCTTGCCCTCTGGTATGGAGTTGGCAGGGTTTGTCCCCCTATCCTTGAGGAAATGGCATCTGAGATAGAGGAGAGGCAGGGAAGGGCTCACAGCAGTTCTGCTTTGCAGGGGGAAAAACTCTCCTTTGGTGGGCTCAGGGACATGAGATGAGGCTGAATAACAAAGAGGATATTAATTATCTATTAATTATCTATTAATTATCTATTAATTATCTGTTAATTATCTATTAATTATTTCTCAGCCCAGCATCTCCCAGGTCTGGACTAAAACCTTCTCACCAGAAGTCCTGGGCAAACAAGAGCAAGAAGCAACACAATTCCCCTAAAGCCTTGGAAACCCCTCTATTTCCTTGAGATCCTCAGCTGAGATGGATGAATTTTTATCCATATTCCAGCAGCCTTTCGCCCCTCCATCCCTCAGTTTGTCACTGTAGGGAATACCTGAGGGCATGGTAACAGCCTGGAATATTTACCCAAGGGGAGGAGAACAATCAGAGTGTTCTGAAAGCATCTGCTGTGGCATTGGGAGATCCACACGGGAGGCACAGTCCAGGCAGGGCTGATACCTCAGATTTTCGTGGCAAAGACTTGCCACAGATATTTCCCTCCTTGCACATGGATATTTTCCTGTGGATATTTTTCCCTTTACACACCTTTTGTGCCTGAGTTTGCATGCTCATCTGCCACCCCTGGGTGACCGAGGTGGTATTTTCTGGCAGGTTTTATGAATTTGGGATTTTGGGGAGTTTTAGGTTCGGATTTAAAGCCTTCAGGACACTCAAAACTTTGAGTTGAGTTGAGTTGAGCTGAGTTGGGTTGGGTTGAGTTGAATTGGGTTGAGCTGAGTTGAATTGGGTTGAGTTGAGTTGAATTGGGTTGGGTTGAGTTGAATTGGGTTGAGTTGAGTTGAGTTGAGTTGAGTTGGGCTGGGTTGAGTTAGGTTGAGTTGAGTTGGGTTGAGTTGAGTTGAGTTGGGTTGGGTTGAGTTGGGTTGGGTTGAGCTGAATTGGGTTGGGTTGAGTTGAGTTGGGCTGGGTTGNTCAGTTGGGTTGAGTTGAGTTGAGTTGGGCTGGGTTGAGTTAGGTTGAGTTAAGTTGGGGTGAGTTGGGTTGAGTTGAGTTGGGTTGAGTTGGGATGAGTTGAATTGGGTTGGGTTGAGTGCCCAGCGAGGCAGGAAAGATGTCAAGGATTCTTCAGCACATGGATCACACTGGGGGCTCCATCCTCCTCCCACCGCATGCAGCTGAGGTGGTGGCACTGCCTTGGTCCTGTGCCAGGGGAATCACCGCTGGCCTCAGTGCAGGACATGGGAATGGCTTGGAAATGGCCCTTACATGCCTTTGAGGGGATGCACGTCCTCCCTGCTGGATAGCCCAGATGGAGCTGGGAACAAGGGCTTGGTGAGGGGTTTTATCAGCTCTCCTCCTCCCAGGGCCTGGCTGCCAGACTGCTCCAAGTTCAGGGAATTAGAGATGGATGTTCAAGTAGGATCATTTCCTTCCCTCACTCTGCTGTTATGGAAATATGTTCCCACTGATCCATTTCATTTTCCACCAGGGATAGCCCGGCTGGCCTGGAGCTGGCAGCGACCTCCCCTCAATGTGCCAAGACTCTTTTGCACACAGGCAATAAAATAAATCACTAGAAGTACTTGTGGTGCAACTCATTCTCCCTCACACCTCAGCACCAGGAGCCTGAAGCCAAACCCCCGTGGCTGTGGGAAGCTCAGCCATGGCTGTGTGTGGGATTTGTGCCTCCAAGGGGAGGGGCTTTAAAACCCCTTGCTACAACCCCCTTGTGCTCCTCCCTTGCTCTTAACTGATGTTAAATTATCCTGAGCTGAGCATGACAACGAGGGAAGGTGAAGGCGACTTTGCAAGTGGGAGGCTGCTCAGGAAAAAGGCTTGGAAAACATCCTCAGGGCTGCATTCCAAGCCACCAGCTTCACGGATGCATTTGCACTTCAGGCCAAGCCTAAAGAGGATAGTACCAGCACATACCCAGGCCTGGCTTCTCCCTCCCTCCATCAGCATTCCTCAGGGAGCCATCTCAAAGCATTTGGCCAAAATTTGCTGGTGGGAATCCAAACAAGAGCCTTTCCAGAGTTACAAATGCTGGGCTTGTCCGTGGTAATGAGGGGAGAGGTTTCCAAGTGCTCCTGGTGCTCTGGGGTCCCCTCTCCATCCAGGAACACCCAGGAGGATCAGGGCAGAGGCACTGAGCGAGCAGAGCTGCTCCTTCCCAAAGCCAGTTCTGATCCCATTTATTGTCTCCCATTCCTTGGCAGCTGGGTTGGGAAGCAGCAGCCAGAGCAGATTTGCTCTTTGCTTGCTCCCACCTTGCAGCCTGTCCCGCTGCTCCTGGGGGGTGCTCCTGGCTGCTCGGGGAAGGATTTGGGCTCACAAACCCAGATCAGGAGTTAAACAGAGGGTCACCACTGGCAGGTCACCTCAGGGGATGTTCTTAGGGACTTCCATCAATGAATGAGCAGAGGAGCAAATTCCTCGTGGGCACTGGATTGTGGGCTTGGTGCCCTGGCATTACGTGGCTGCAGTGGAAAATGACTCCCAGTTTTCCTGAAATCATTTCTTTGGTCCTGATGGCTCAGAGGGTACAACCAGACAGGGGCTGTGTTGGGTGTGCTGAGTGCCATCCTTGCTGCTGTGGGCAAACCCAACATGGAATCAATCAATCCTGGTCCACACAGCTGGTTCTGAAAGGTCCTGGTTTCCCACATCAGCACCAGATACTCTCCCAGTTTTCTACCACAGCACATTTGAGCTTCTTCCCTTCACACACAGAAAGTTCCTACCCCCTCTGCACTAACCCAGCCCACAGAGGCTCACCCATCCACCTTTGCACCCTTGGTTTCTCCATCAGTCCTGACTTCACGGAGCACTGTGTAAAACATCCAGCCTCAGATCTTTCTGGAAGAGGAGCAAGAGCATCCATTAATGAAATGCTCTCCAGGCTTTTCCAGCAGCATCCAGAGGAGTTAGCTGGACATTTCCACACCTTGTGCTGCTCAGGGCAGGGTTTCCCTGGAGCCAGGCAGTGTCCTTGGATGTGCAGATGTTCTGGAGCTCTCTGCTGTGCTAATTAACATGCAGGGGGCAACTGCAGCTCTGGAATTTGTTCCCTTCACCACCTTTCCATGCTGGCCTCTCCAGGTCAAGCGCTGGCACCCGGCATTCCCTGCATGTGCCTGGAGGATGTGCAGGGCTGTGCTTGTGCTGGCTTTGATGTCTGTGGCATTTGCCATCATGTTTTCTGATCCCTCATCCTCCATGCTCGGGGGGACTGGATTCAGGGATACTCCTGCCTGATCCCGATTCCTGCTGGCTTTGTGCCACATCTGGGAATTCCCCACATGCACAGGAGGGCAGGACGCCGTTAATTGGACAGTGCACATTGTATTAATTACTGATGGTTAATAACAACCTCCTGCCCCCTATATTTATAGAATAATAAAAGCTGTTCAGGACGCTGCCCTCACATCTGCTGCGACTGGCAAACACATTTTCCCTTCCTCTCTTTCCCGAGCGTGCTGATGGCTTTCAGATTTCCAGGGGGACAACAGGAGATCTCTGGCTCATGGACACATTGCTGGTGGCTCCGGAGTGAAGGAGGAGTTGGGATTTGCACTTCAAACAGGCCTGAACTCCTCTATTCCTCCCCTTGCCCATGCTGGCATCATAGCTCGAGGATGAAAAGCTGGGATTGTGGTGTGGTTTTCTGACTCAGCTCTTTACAAACAGTGCAACTCCAGTTTGGAAACTTTCCCCTGTGATGTTGCAAAAAGCAAAAGCATCCCCGTACCCCTGCATCCCTGTATCCCCGTATCCCCGTGTCCCTGTGTCCCTGTATCCCTGTGTCCTTGTATCCCTGTGTCCTTGTATCCCTGTGTCCCTGTGTCCCTGGTCCCTGTGTCCCTGTGTCCCTGTGTCCCTATATCCCCATATCCCTGTGTCCCTGTATCCCTGTGTCCCTGTATCCCTGTGTCCCTGTTTCCCTGTGTCCCTGTGTCCCTGTGTCCCTGTGTCCTTGTGTCCCTGTGTCCCTGTGTCCCTGTGTCCTTGTGTCCCTGTGTCCCTGTGTCCCTGTGTCCCTGGTCCCTGTGTTCCTGTCTCCCTGTGTCCCTATATCTCCATATCCCTGTGTCCCTGTACCCATCAGCACTGCTGATGCCCCTGATGCTGAGCACCACCCCTGCAGGGGCTGGGAATGGGTGATTTGGGTCTAAGCAGAATCATGGAATCATGGAATGGTTTGAATTGGAGGGGACCTCAAAGCTCATCCCATTGCACCCCTGCACCACCTTCCACTGTCCCAGGATGCTCCAAGCCCCATCCAACCTGGCCTTGGACACTGCCAGGGATCCCGGGGCAGCCACAGCTGCTCTGGGCACCCTGTGCCAGGGCCTCCCCACACTCGCAGGGAGGAATTCCTTCCCAAGATCCCATCCATCCCTGCCCTCTGTACAAGTACAGGATCACTGAAACACAGAACATCCTGAGCTGGATCCACAGGGATCATGGAGGCCAGAGCCCCCAGCAATCCCACCCTGGGCATCCCTGGGGGAAGAACCTTTTCCCCAAATCCAACCTTTTACTTGCCTGCACCTCGGAAGGACTCAGCTGTCCAAAGGTTGCTCTTCTCTAAAGCTTTTAGGAAAAACCTGCCGGATTTGGTTTCGTACTTGTAGGGGCAGCACAGAATAAGTTAAGGACGGGGAATCCATAAAGAGGCAGCAAAACTCCTCATTTCCCAGGAGATTGTCCAAGCTGCTCCAGACACATCACTGGGGGATGATGATCCCGCTGCTCTGCCCCTCTCCCCTCCCTCACACAACAGCTGTTCCCCGGGATGGAGCCCTGGGCTGTGGCTGTGATATCATCCCGTAGGAATCGCAGGCGGCGGCGCCGAGGGTGCCCCTCAGCATCACCCTGGGCACTGGGCCAGGGTCCCCTCCAGGCCATCAAAGCCTCTCTGTCTTGCTGCCAGCCGGGAGGGGGTGATGTCACTCTGTCACCAAAGCTGGAGCCACAGGAAAGCGGCGCATTTCCACGATGCCCTTGTGTCCCGGTGGAAATCCGTCTGTTCCCTGCAAAACATTTTCTGTGGCCATTCAGGGAGTCTCACTGCTGGAGAACTGGCCAGGAACAGCCTCTCTGTCGGTGCCTGGAAGCACAAAGGGCACTGAGATGGGACAATCCCATGCAGCGTGGTGGGAAACAGCTCCCAGTGAAGCCCTGGGTTTCCCTGGAGTGACATGTGCTGGGATCAGTTTGGATTGTCAAAGAGCCATGGAATAGGTTGAGTTCAAAGGGACCTTTAAAGGTCTTCTAGTCCAACCCTTGTAACCAACAGGGTTTTGCCTGAAGCGTTGAGTGATCCCCTGGGAGAAGTGTAGGAAACATTTCCATTGCAAAGGGAAGTGTCCAGACACAGCAGAAAGGCCTCTGGAAATGTAGCCCAGCCCAGCCAGTGGTGCCAGAGGCTGTGTGAGGACCCTCCTATGCCTTGTCCTGTGAGAACTCCGTGGAGGAAGCCCTTGAGCCTGCAGTCCATGATGGTGTCAGTGTTGAAGGAGGTGCTCAGATCCATGAGCACGTTTCCCAGAGCAGCTGTGGCTGTCCCATCCCTTAGCATGTCCAAGGCCAGGTTGGATGGGGTTGGAGCAACCTGGGATAGTGGAAGATGTCCCTGGCCCTGGAATGAGGAGGTCTTTAAGGTCCCTTCCATCCCAAAGCATTCCAGGATTCAGAGCTGATCTCCCCCGTTCGTGTCCCACACCCCGGGGAGCAGCAGGATGAGGCTCGGCTGGGGCATCACGGAGCACTTTCCTCCAACCCTGGACCTTCAGGGCTTTTCCTGTCTAAATTCCCCTTTCATCTGCTCCCCTCCCTGGGGCCTTTCCCCCACACACACTTGTCACCACCCTTCTCCCAGCTCGGAGACATCTGCTCTGCCTGTGTCCTCTGGAAATACCGAGGGGAGGGAGAGCTCCTTGGGAGAAATGTCACAGTCCTCGCTGCCTTGAAACAATAACTTCTGGAAACATCTGAAACGCACATAATTCTCCTTTTTAAGGGCTCTATCAGAGCAGCTCCCAAATGCTTGGCTCAGGCTTCAAAGTTGGCGTTTAGCTATAAATAAATAGCTTTTCATTAAAAAAAAATAAAGGAGAGAAATTAGCCAAAAAAACTTCGACAAGCAGAAGCTTAACCAATGCCAGATAATGGGGCAATATGGGCTTTTATTTTTATCCACATGGGTCCATGTGCTCTTTATCTCCCACTGTAATTTATCCTTATAAATGAGGCTCATGATATTAAAATAACATTACAGCCTTTACCTACCACAGTGAAAGGCAGCCGAGCCTCATCAAGGGCTGTGAGATCCTCAGATGAAAGGGACAAGGACCTTGACCTATTGCTGATCGTTAAATGCGTGCCAGGGCTTTGCTGAGCAGGGAGAATGGATTTAAAGATGAACCTTAATTGGTCCTTAATTGGCAGATTTGTCCCTAATTGGCAGATTTGTACCCATTAGGCTGATGCTGGGGAAGGAGTCCACAGTTCCCGCTAACATCTGTCCTGAAGCCGAGTTTATCATTCCAGGACAATATTTTTGGCCTCTTTTTCTTCTCAAAGTGCGGCCCTTTTGCTTCTCCCCACCCCAAGGGCTCCTCAGGACTGTACTGTATCCCTGTATCCCTCCACCTTCTCCTGTGTCCCTTAATGATGTCCATCCAGGATCCTCAATAACCACAGGGGGATGGAAAAATGTTATCAAGTACCTGCCATCCCTAAATGATGATCCAAATTCTGTGGCTGGGAATTGCCCTCCCCTCCCATCCAAGACACATCCCCAGGGTCCAGAACAGCTGTCCTGGAAGCAGGAACTTCAGAGGTGTTAGCAGAAATCTCTCAGAGTTGGGTCTCTTCACAGAAGCCAATGCTGCTGGGTAAAAAAAAATAGCACAAAAGGTAAAAATCAACCACCCAGAGCTATAACCTGACTCTGCCACTGGAATTTTCCTCCCTAGGTCTTTCTGGATGTCGGGGGCTGTGTTTTCTTTGTGTTCAAGGGGTTTCTTGTCTCGTCTGCTTCTCTGTGTGTGGCACCAGCAGTGTTTGGGTTCTTTCTCTGTACACCCACTGAATGTGCTGCTGCTTTCTCCAAATCTCCTCCAACTCAAACATCCCCCAAGATCTTTGAAGCACAGGAGCTCTTGTTTCCAACTATTTCTAGCACAGACCTGCTGATTCACAGTTTTGCCCTTTCTGATGCCTTTGTGCAAAATGCACCCCTGATACCTTAACTTTTATCCATCAGCAGTGAGAATGTAGAATCAAATCTAGAATGGATTTTTCACTGATGGATTTAAACTGCTGGACGCTGTTGACCACAGCAGAGGAGATGCACCTTTTGCTGGAAATGCCCCTTCTCAAGGAGCTGTGTTTTTCCATGACATGCCCAGCCCCAGGAGACCCCACACTTTTCCCTTTCCATCTGTTACTGTTGCACAGAGCCCCATGAGCCTCCTGTTTCCAGCTCAGCTTCTGATCTCTTCCAAACTTTTGGGAACCACAGGTATTTTAACCCCATCCAGATGCCCACGTGAAACAAATCCACCACTTTCTCCCAAGCTGGTTCCTAAGGAAAGGTATCAGCAACTCCTAACTGCAAACACAGCTTGGGATGTTCATATGCAAACCAGGAAGGTGTGAAGGATGCTTTGTGCAAGATGGGCTCTCTAAAAACATGCCCTGTCTAAAATATGTGCCCTCTTTACTTTTCTTCATCTTATTCCCCAAACTTTTAAGTATTTAGGTCCAGGAAAAGCTAAGCAAGGACTCTGTGGTGTCTCAAAGTGGCATCAAATGGTGCTTGAGAGAGGAGCCTCAGAGGACTGATCAGAAATGTCTCCAGACAGGGGATTTCCAGTGACTCATCTGTGTCAGAAACGCTGAAGGTGTTGAGGAAAGGGGAGCCTGAGTTTGCAGGGCTGGGTTTTACCTGCAGCCACCTCTTTATCACACAGACCAGGCAGACAGGGTAGAGTTTTTTGGGTTTTCTGTGAAGAAAAGTGGTTTTCATCAAGCTCACCACGGACGTGGCTGTGAAAGCCCCAGGTGCTGTGCGACACCCGACCAAAAGTGACTCCTGATGTCCCAGAACTCTGAGCTTGTCCCCTCCGTAAACCTCTGCATCCTGTACACCCCAAAGAAGAAAAAATCTGGGTCAAAAATGGAAATAATCCAGGAAATAATCTGCATTTTCTGCTGGGCACAATCAGCACTTTTCACCTTCTCTTTGCCCCTCAGGCCTCCCGTTCCATAAAGCAATCGTGTTTTCTTTACCAGGAAAATTCAGTTCTCTGATTTAATTGAATTAGAGCTGCCTTTGACCGTGGCCTTCAGACCTGGAAGCTGAGGGCGACATGCTGGGGGTGCTCCCTGGCTCCGCAGGGACTCGGGACAGACACAAGATTAGCGGCTGAGAGAGCGTCATCCAGCCGGAGAGCACCGAGATAAGAGATAAGAACGCGCTTGCCTCGGGTCTGCGCTCTGCTGTCGCCGCTGATAACCCGGCTGTGCGCACGGCAGTCTGCCAGCGCCACCTCTCGGGCCGGGAGCGCGGGATGTGCTCATCCCACCGCCCCGGGCATCTCCATCCCACCGCCCCGGGCACCTCCATCCCACCGCCCCAGGCACCTCCATCCCATCGCCCCGGGCATCTCCACCCCACCGCCCCGGGCACCTCCATCCCACTGCCCCGGGCACCTCCACCCCACTGCCCCGGGCACCTCCATCCCACCGCCTTGGGCATCTCCATCCCACTGCCCCAGGCATATACATCCCAACAACATGGACATCTTCATCTCAAAATCTTGGATATTTCTATCCCAACAGGAATCTTCATCCAACTTTCGTGCACATCTTCATCCCACTTCCATGGGCATCCTCATCTCACCACCATGGGCATTGCCTCCAACTGCCTTGGGATTCTCCATCCCAAAGCCTTGGCTGTTTCTACCCCAATGCCTTGGACATTCCATCCCACTCCTATCGACATATCCATCCCAACACCATGGACATCTTTGTTCCACTGCCTTGGGCATCTTCATCCCACAGCCATGGGCATTTCCATCCCAACACCATGGATATCTGCATCCCACAGCCTTGAGCATCTCTATCCCACTGCTTTGGGAATCTCCATCCAATTGCCTTGGACATCTCCATCCCAACACCATGGACACCATCTCTAACCCGAGACCATGGGCATCTTCATCCCACAGCCATGGGCATTTCCATCCCAACACCATGGATATCTGCATCCCACAGCCTTGAGCATCTCTATCCCACTGCTTTGGGAATCTCCATCCAATTGCCTTGGACATCTCCATCCCAACACCATGGACACCATCTCTAACCCGAGACCATGGGCATCTTCATCCCACAGCCATGGGCATTTCCATCCCATCATTCTAACACCTCCATCCCACTGCCTTGGGCATCTCCATCCCAATACCACGGCATCTCCATCCCACTGCAATGGCTGTCTCTATCCCATCACCATGGACATCTCCATCCCAACACCATGAGCATTCCAATCTCACCACCATGGGCATTTCCATCCCACCACAATGGTCATCTTTATCCCACCACCTTGGGAATCTCCCTTCCACTGCCTTGGACACCTCCATCCCACTGCCTTGGGCATCTCCATCCCAATACCACGGCACCTCCATCCCACTGCAATAGGTGTCTCCATCCCATCACCATGGACATCTCCATCCCAACACCATGAGCATTCCAATCTCACCACCATGGGCATTTCCATCCCACCACAATGGTCATCTTTATCCCACCACCTTGGGAATCTCCCTTCCACTGCCTTGGACACCTCCATCCCACTGCCTTGGGCATCTCCATCCCAATACCACGGCACCTCCATCCCACTGCAATACGTGTCTCCATCCCATCACCATGGACATCTCCATCCCAACACCATGAGCATTCCAATCTCACCACCATGTGCATTTCCATCCCACCACCCTGGCATCTGCATCCCACCACAATGGTCATATCTGTCCCACCACCTTGGGAATCTCCCTTCCACCGCCTTGGGCATCTCCATCCCACTGCCTTGGGCATCCCAATCCTGCCATGTCCCCATCCTTCCACCATGAGCATCCCAATCCCACTACCCTGGGCATCTCCATCCCTCCACCATGAACATCCCAACCCCACCACCACAGACATCCCAGCCCCACTGCTGGGAGCATCCCACCACTGCACGGGTGCTTCCCACCTCCCTCCTCTGCAGTTTTCCCAGCGGGTTCAGGCTCAGGCTAGGATAACAATACCTGAGGTCTGCAAAGCATTAACGGAGGATGCTGTCAGCTCCATGAGCTCATCGGGGGAGCAGCCAGACACATTTGTTACCGGGAGAAATTCCTGCTGCCTTGACCCGCTCCGAACCTGCTCTGTCCTTATTGGTATCTCTCAGCACCTTCCGGATTAATTTGGAGTCGCTGCCCAATTCTCCTCCTTGACCACCTTCTCCCCGCATCCTCAGCAGCTGCTGAAGGACCTGGCATGTCAGGGAAACAGGGAACTTTTTCCCTAAACAGTCTGTTCTCTCTTGATTCCACAACATTATGAAATAACAGTAGTTTCCAAGAATATTTATTCTCCTTGTCATCTCCATCATGCTGCCACGTGGAGATTTTGGCAACAAGTGAAGATTTATAGGGTTTTGCTTGTTTCTTTGAAGGAAAATACCCAATGAAAGCTGAGGCCAGGCTGCCGTAGGAAATCAGGAAGGTCTTGGCACAGCGAGGCTCTCCCTGGCAGTGCTGGGATAGGGGTAGAGCTGTTTTCCTGGGGAAACTGAGCTAAATCCCTCTGGTGAAGAGACCCCAAAGGACATTTAAGCTGGATCTCTTGCTGCCGTTGATTTTGTGACCTTGTGAACTTCTCCTGCCCACCTGGGGATGTTGCCTCTGCGTGCTCTGAGATCCCTGTAGGATTTGGGAGAGGAAGACTCTTGACTCCCTGTAGACAAAGGGAAAGGAATGGAAATTGGGATCCCTCCAAATTTTTGAAAATAAAGGAGGTGCTCGAAGATCTCGGACTGCAGCGATGGCCAGATATGGAAGAAGGATGCAAAGCTCACCGAGTGATGTGAAACTATGGAGAAAAATAACTGGAAATCAAAACCATGGAATAAACCTGTCAAGCTGTGCTGAAATAAGGAAACTTCTCAATTTACCCTCAAGTGTTAACCCTATGAAACCTGCCCAGGTTTGTGGGCCACACCACAAGTGATAGGGAAAAGTGCCTTTTCCATCCATGGAATCCAGGAAACACAGTCCAGACACCAGCAAGTGCTCAGAGATCCACAAAATCCTGAAGATCGTTTTGGGAATGGATTCATTCCTCAGATTTTGAGTAACCTCTTTTTTTTTTTTTTTTTTTGGACACTTCTTTCCTTCCTTACCCTTTTCCCTTCCTTCATTCTTGCCTTCTGCATTTTTCTTTTCCAGTTTTGATGAAGACTGAGCAAAAGGAGGGAAGGGGCAGGGGCTGGGGAGGGTCCAGAGGTGAATTTTCTAATGAATTTGGCTGATGGGAAGGACACCTTGGAGGATCTCTCAATGGCAATTTAGTGGCAATTCCAAAAGTGAATTTAAACATTTTCCAGCTCTTTCACCCATGACTCTTTGAACTCAGGGTGCTCCAGTTTGGCTTTCATGGAGGTAACTAAATCCAGGGAGAGCCTCTGGAAATCCAGGCTGTGCTCACTGGTGTCCACTTTGGGATCAGTTCTTTCAGCACTCAGCCTCACCTGGGGTTTTGGCAAAACAACCAAATAAATAAAATTCACAGAAAATAACAATAAAGAGCAAAAGAGAAACTCTCTTTTACCACAGTCCTTTCCCTGGTGGGACCTAAAGGCTGGGGTTCATTCTGGCAGAACTGGAGGTATTGGCATTGCCTTGGGGATGCCCAAGGAGGGGAAGGAGAAGGCATCTGGCTTGTGGCTCTCCAACGTCTCCAGTCTGCCACCAAATGAACTTCCAACCAGACTTCAGGATCTCTTGGAGCTTGTGGAGGGATGTGGGGAAAAGGCTTTGGGATCAGGAGCTGAGCCTTCAGCAGTTTCACCTCCCCAAGGGAAGTTGTGACTCCCTCAGTCTATGCAAAGCTCCATCTGCTCCGTGGCCTGGTTGGAAAAGTTATGGAACTCTCAAAACTGGGACTGGGATGAGTCAATTCCCCAGAATTCTTGTTGGGTTTGGGGTTTCCTCTTTAGGCTGGGAAATGAGCCATAAACACCCCCACGTGTGTGCACACCAGGAATTCATTAATACACACAGATATGTGTGTATATCTATCTACATCACACCTGTGTGTGCAATTCCTGGTTCTGGAACTGCACCTGAAGGGAGATCCTACTCATCACCATCCTCCAAAAGAGTTCACCTCTGCCCAGACAAGGAAAAGGAGACACGAGTGCAGGAGCCATGTGGCTGCAGCCCGGGATGGTGCAGCAGGAGAGCAAGGGTAGATCCCCATGAACTTGGAGATCAAAGCTGCCTCCTGAGACCCCAAACGGGTCCGGTGGTGTGGGAAATCCGCCTGTGTAGGGCAATTCCTGCCTTGCTCCACCGAGCAGCCTCACGGAGCACCCCGAGCTCTCCCTGTCCTGGTGTTCTCCAGGTGCCTCTGGATTTCAAAGGGAGGTTGTGACTTTACATGCATCGCTTTAATCCACATCTGACCTCCAGATAGGAATCAGCAGGCTTTGGAATACAAAGAATTACAACTCTCCTGGGATTTTAGCTCTTTTTCTATGAAAAACCCTTGCCAAAATGATTCTCTGGCAGAGAGTGAACTCCTGTGCAAAACACATGTTTGGTGTGAAAGGATTTTTGGCAAGTCAGGGTGGATTTGGAAGCCTGTGCTCTCCTTCATTCTTTCCTCGTGGAAAGAAGAACAGGTCCAAGCCTGAGCTCTTGAGCAGCTGCCTTTGGAGTTACAACAGGGAATGTTTTTGACAGGAAGAAGCCATCTGGGTTAAGGGATCCAGAGGGCTGCTGACAGGAATGAAGGGAAAAGGGTTCAGAGCAGGGACCTGGGCTAGGGTAAAGTAACACCTGAGGTCAGTGCGAGATCCTGCAGCTCCCAGGAGACCTCACAGTTATCCGTGAAGAACAGAAGATATTCAACACGTTGGAGAAAGATGGGAAGTGGAGAGAGCATCCCAGCAGGAATAAAGCCCCGGTTAAAAGCAAAAGGCAAGAGTTCATTTGAGGATGCTCCTGAAGCAATATGTTGTATTTTGGATTCCCAAACCTGCACAATTTTGCAAGATGGGATTGGGTAACACCACATTTTTTGAGGATTTTGTGTCATCTTGCCCTAGAGCCCAAGGGCTGAGCTCAGGAACGCTCTCTGGCCAGCAGCTCACGGTTTGCTGAGATCAGAGGTGCTGGGATCCTCAGGATCTCAGCTGTGCAGCTCCCATGAATCCTCCTGAATACAGCATATAGGGAAAAAAAATTGAATTAATTGGAAGATAAATGACTGAGCTGCCTGGAACCAGCTGCAGACACAGCACTGGCTTCCAAAGTCAGCACTTTCTCCAGCCTTTACTTCAGGCTATTTTTATTTTTATTGTGATGGCTCAAATCAATCCTTTTGTTTTTTCCTGGTCACAAAGACAACGTGAATCGATGGGGTGAGGTCCAAGAAAGAGAGAGAAAGAAATTGTGGAAGGAAAAACCCCCTTGAAGAGCAGAGGAGCTGCAGGAGCTGAGCTCAGCACTGACCTGGAGCACGTAGCTCACCCTTCCTTTGCCAAATTTAGACCCAGCGTGGGTGGATTTGGGGGAATATTTGGGTCCCTAATTAAAAGTAATGATGTGAAAGGAAGTGCAGGCATAGTGAAAATGGATCAGAAAAGAATTAATTCATTAATAGGGGAGTTCAGAGCACAAGCTTGATGCTATTTTAGTTCCTCCCTGGGCTGGAGCGAGGCCAGGATAACTCAATGGGATGTGCTGGGCAGGGAGCAGACGGTCCCAGTGCACCTCCAGTGCTGATGTCACTGCACTGGTCACATTCCCAGGCCATTTTTCCATGTGGATTCAGCTCAACCTCCTGTCCTCAGGCCCTCCAGTGAGCACTGGTAGCACAAAAATCACCTTCCTATAGAAAATCCTGGTTCAAAAAGGGGGAAAAGCCCAGTCTTGGGATGATTCACCAGCCACAGGTCGGGGTGCACGGGCAGGGTGCTGGGGGATCCATGCAGGAATAAATCCCAGAGAACCGTTGCTCCTCAAACAATTCCTGGTTTGCTGGCTGCTCCTCACTGAGCTGACCTCAGAGCACAGATAATCCTGCAGGACTCTGGAGGTTTCCAGCCTGTGCATTCCCGTGTAATCGACTTTGGCATCTCCGATGGGTTTTTCCCTCTTGGCTTCTCCTTTGGGCTCAGACAGAACAGGGTCAGATCAGTCTGGGAGCAGAGGGATGCAGACACCCCTCACTTCAGCACACAGAATTATATCAGCAGTGGCCAGAGGTCACATCCTGCTGTCTTCTGGAGGATAACTCCGTTTCCCTGGATCCACAGAAACCTGGCTCTCCCCATTCCCCGCAGCAGCGAGGCTGCACGGAGCAACATCTTGGATTAGTTATGAGCTCCTCAGATGAGCTCCAGCTCATATTTCATCTGCCTCCCCCCAGCCCGGAGATCCGAGCCTGTCACACTCACTGGAGGCTGCAGCCCCCACATGCTTTATTCATTTTCTGTCCTCTGCTCCTCACCAAGCACCTGCAACACATTTCAGCTGGGCCTGCATCAACGGGGCTTCCTTAGGCCTGACACTTTCTCCGTGCCTCGGGTGATGGAGCCGCGCTTTATTCCTGCACTTCCAGCCTGGAGCACTGCCTGCAGATCAGCACCGTGGGAGAAAGCACGCTCCCAAAAGCTCAGGAGTGGGGTGGGGAGAGAAGGATTGAGGAGATTGCACAGCCCACATCCCCTGAGCTGAGGGACACGGAGTTGTTTTAGCCTTGCAGGACCCAGAGGAAAGCAGAGTCTCACTTTATCCACATGGGAATGGAGCTTTCCACGGCCTAGAACAGGGATTCTCCGAGCTATAGGGAGCAGATAGACTCTCTAATATCTTGATTTGACCAGGAGTTGATCTTGGAGCAGAGGTTCAAAGCCCTTTGCCCGCTGCAGCCCCAGCCTTTCCCTCTTCCCGACTCTTCTCTCCTATCCAATGAATATTCATTGGATGCAGAACAGAAAAAATTTCACCAGGAGAGGCAGGGAAGTTGTTCCCCCTGCACAGCTCAGCAGCTCAGCCTTGGAAATAAGAGAGGAATAAGTCCCTCCTTGCTCTGAATCAGGCACAGCTGAGGTTGAAGTGTTACTTGCCAAGCTTAAATAACTGAGAAAAGTATTTGGGAATGATATCCAGTGCCAGGACATCTTGTGCAGACTGGGATCCTTGGACCACTAGTGCCTAAAGTGTCCCATGAGCATCACGTTGATTTTTGGCCACTTTTGCCCCCTGCCAGCAGCTCACTGAGACCCCACATTTGTCCTGCCAGCCTTCCCTGGGGCCTGAACTGCTGCCAGCAATTCCCAAATTCAAGTCCTGGGGTTTTATTCCTCTCTGTGATCACATTTAATTTTGTGCTACTCCTTCCTTGCTGCCCCTGCGCCCCAGGAGCTTTCCTGACGTTGTTTTCCTTTTCATTATCCACAAACATCTTTTCCCCGAGTCTTTCATCACTTGTCTTGCATTTCTTCCTGATATTCCTGACATGTGCCATAAAATGCTGGTTAAATATTCATGAGGAAAGGCTGATCTGGGATCACGGAGACGCCGCCGATGAGATGACTTGCAATGTAATTAAAAGATATCACCAAGAATGTTGTGAGGAGCTCTTTAAGAGGGGCCTGGGAGATGCAAAATCTGATTTCCAAAGCTCTCCCTATTTAAGGTGACAGCAGTTCCTTGTTAAACAGCAGGAAAAGGTGGCCCCAGGAGAGGAGAGTCGATGGCAAAGCAGAGCTGGGGATTTATTCAGTGCTAATGCAGAAATGAGCTTGGAAATATTAAAATGCCACTTTCTTTTGGAGGTAAAAGCTGAATTAATCCCAAGAATTACAGTATTCCATGGGCTAAGGGCTTTATCTTGTCAATAGGACTGAGGGGTGAAGGGGTTGTGTCCCCAGCTCAGGAGCTTCCATGGATTTTTCATGAAGGACCATTTCCTTCACCTTTTTCAGCCCTCTCTGGTGACTTTTACAAGTGGTTCCTGCTCCTTGCTGGGGGAAGTAAAGAATGGAAGGGGAGAAAACTCTGGAATAATCTCTTTGGATATCAGTCCCACCAATTATTCAGCATCTGAGCACAGCTCTGGAGAGAAGATGCTGCTGACACAAAATCCCATTTCCTGTTCCCTTTCCAGGCAGGAAAGGGGCATTCCAGGGAAAAAGCTCCACTTTGGCATTGTCCAACAGTGCCTTAAGGTCTTTTCTAAGGCTGCCAGGAAAAATCGATGGTGATCTGCAGGCTGAGGAAAGCAGGGCACAGATTTACCCATGGCAGGGATTTATCCATGGCAGGGATTTATCCATGGCAAGGATTTATCCATGGCACGGATTTATCCATGGCAAGGATTTATCCATGGCAAGGATTTATCCGTGCTCTGGCACAGAGGAACTACGAAAGACCAAAATTTTCCCTCTCTGCTTTGGTCAACCACCATTCCAAATTCTAAATTCATGGGAAAAGAAGGGCAGGGGAGGAGCTGCTCCCTTTTCCAGCTGGGATGGCACAGCGCAGCCTTTGGTGGGAATAGGTGGATTTTCAAGGCGGACAGGAGTGGGAAGAGCCTTCCTGCCGTCCCTCCGCTGCCTCCCTGCTCAGGATCGTGTCCGTGCACACGCGGCATTCCCGGTGCTCGGCCCCGGCGGGGTTTTCCAGGCTCGGGGGCTCCTGGCCCGGCGCTCCCTGCGGGAAGGGCTCCACCCGCTCTGCGCCCCCGCTGCTCCCGGCCCTTCCCTCCCCAGCCCTGGCGCTGCCTCCCGGCCCTTTCCTGCCATTGTCCCGCCGGCCCTGAGCATCTGAAATCCCCAAAAAAGCCTTTTCCCCGCCTGCCCCCATTGTTCTCCAAAGCCGTGGGCAGGGCGGGATCGGGAGCAGCCCGGGGCTGGACAGAGAATTCGGGCCGGTCCCAGCGGCACCGGGTCCGGGTTGGACGCAGCGCGGGATTGGCTTTTCCAGTTCAACGCCAGGGTTATCGGGGACCTTTTTTCTTTTTCTTTAGGATTTATCTTTTTTATTTTTTGTTCTCTTTCTATTTCTTTTATTCTATTTTTTTCTTTTCTTTTCTTCCCGTTTTTCCCCAATCTTCTTTCTATTTTTTTTGTTTCCTCCCTATTTTCCTTTTTTCTATTTTTATTTATTTTTCTCTTAATATCATTTTCTCTTTCCATTTTCTTTCCACTTTTCTATTTTTTTTCTCTTCTTTTCCTTTTGTCCTGTCCATTTTGATTCCTATTTTCTTTCTATTTCTCTTTTCTACTCTTCCCTTTCCCTTTCTTTTTACTCCTTTTCTTTTTCTTTAATGTTTTCTTTCTCTTCTATTTCTATTTTTTCTTTCTGTCCTTCCTTTCCAATATTTTAATTTCCATATATTTTTCCTATTTGTTTCCTTTTTCTTTTTTTTTTTTCTATGTTATCTTGTTTGTTTGGGTTTTTTTTTTTTAAATCTCCTTGAGGTTTTTTTCCTCTCTCACTTTCCCCCCACTTTTTTTCCCTATAAAAAGCGATCCCAGTTTTCACAGGCCCCCTGGGAACCCTTTGCCCTGCAGAGCCCTTTGATGGGGATGGTGCTGCAGGTTTATGGTGACTTGGAGGAGATTTTACATCCATTAGGATTTTCCTCTGGAAAACACCTCCCTAAGGGGCTGAGAACACATTGTGGGATAAGGAAACAGAGTTTTGTTTTCCAAGGCTTTGGGATCACACAGGCAGAGGCATGAGGAGTTTATTTATAGGACTGTTTCCCATTGGTGTTGATTAGGATGATGGGATGGCATTTCCAGACATACATAAATTTTTAAAAAATCACTTTTCACCCTAAAACAGGAGGCAGGTGAAGGTTGTTTTCCCTGTTCCTCCTGAGATGGATCTCCTGTGCCATGCTACAGTCCAGGGAGGGGAAATTCCCTCCAGAAATGATGGAAAACCAACCCCAAATTCAAAACTGTCCCACCCCAGGACCCCCAGAATCCTTTTTACCACTGTTCCTTCCACCCTCTGTGCAGGCAGGGAGTGGTGCTGGAAAGTTTTCATTCCCAGAGCCTGGAGCTGGGATGTGGAACAGGAAAATGTCCCAATGCCAAGGGTCTGTCCCAGGTGTCAGGGATGAGCTCTTGGGTTTCCTCGAGCAAAGGAATCGGGGCTGGCCCTGCCATTCCCCCCCAAATCACTCTCCAAAATCCCTGGATCTCCCCACAGATGGCAGTGGGAGGAGTTTGAGCTTGGATAAGATAAATTAGGATGGGAAAATGGATCCCTGTTACGTTCTCATTGAGCTGATGAGCCAAAACCTCCTCTTCCATTTCCTGCCTCACCATCCTCTCATCCTTCTGAGGGGCACCAAAGCCTCTCCAGCCCCACCCTGCCCCTCCATCTGGGCAGCATCCCAAACTCCTCAGCTGCAGCCCAAGAGCCCTCCATGCTGATCTCCGCAGGGGGCTTGGGGCATCCCCACCTCAGGGAATCATTTATCCCCCAAAAATCCTTGCAGAACACCCTGCATGCATCGCTCTTCCAAGGGGCTCTGTGGTATCAATCCAATAGGGAATTACAATTCCAGCCCCATAGGAAAACCCACGGGCAGCATGTTTTGCAGCCTTGCACTGGGGATGGGGAAAAAGATCAAAAGCAAAGCTGCTTTTTGTGAAGGAAAGGGTCATTTCTCCTTTGGAATCACCAAATGGCTTCCCATGGAGCTGATCTTTAGGGCTGCTCTTGCTGTGTGTGCTGAGCAGGCTGTGGAGAGCATCTGCCTCAAGAAACTCCAATTTCTCCTTGCCCTTCTTCCCAAAAATGGAGAAGTTTTGCCTTCTCAAAACCTGTCCAAATCCATGGGAATTCTACAACCAGGGAAATTTCCTTTCTCACAAGACAAAGCATCCAACCTCCCCCTGTGGCTGCCACATTAACCCCAGCGCCCAATGAACCCATCTCTCCTCCAGCCCGTGGGTAAATCCCAACATCCAATACTCCCTGGAGCACTTCAGGGCCGGACAGCCCTCCCCAGGTTAATTTTTCCAAGGGGTAAGCTGATATTCCTGCAGAAAAGGCACATCTGCAGGGAAAATGCCAGGAGTGTGGGTGAGTTATGGTCCCGCAGCAGCGATCACTTGAGCCCTAATGCTACAAGCACCTTCAGGTTTTCCTGACTGAAGTTGCTGCTAATTGCTTCCATATGATTCCTTTCCCTTTATTTCTTTATTTATTCCTATCACTCAGTTGTTCGTCCCGCCACGTTCGACATTTCAAAAAAAAAAAAAAAAAAATNNNAACAACAACAACAACAACAACAAGAGCAACAAAAAAAAAAAAAAAAAAAAAAAAAAAAAATTAAAAAAAAAAAATGAGCAGGGAAATGAGTTTATTTCCTAATTAATTGCTGATCTTATTTAATAATTATTTTATTTGAGCCAGGGTTGATGCTCATTCATGGGTGGGTTTTTTGCATGGAGTTGTTCTCACATGGAAAGGGGCTGCTATCAACCTTAAGCCAAGGGAAATATAGAAAATTCCATAGAATCCTTGAATGGTTTAGGTTGGAAGGAACCTCATAAACCATCTTGCTCCAACCTAACCTCAGGGACACCTCTCACTGTCCCAGGTTGCTCCAAGCTCCATCTAACATGGCCTTGGACACTGCCAGGGATCCAGGGGCAGCCACAGCTGCTCTGAGCACCCTGGGCCAGGGCCTGCCCACCCTCCCAGGGAACAATTCNGAGTTTTCCCCCACAAATCCATGGACTGAAGTCCCACCCTCCCGCCCAGCCCCATCCCTTTGGCCGAGCCTCTCTTTAGCCCCTTTGAGTGCCTTCCAGCTCAGTTTTCTCTCAAAGTTGTCTTTTTTCCCCTCAGGGTAATTCCATGCTCTTCACTTGCCCCTGCAGCTCCAGCTGGGCTGTTCCTGCCTCCAGGAGTCCTGCATGTACCCAGGCAACTGGAAACAGGCAAAAAAATACCCCAGTGAGAGGGAAAAGAAGGATCTTGGGGAAGGAAAGCTTGTGGATCACGTGAAGAAAGTGGAAGAAAGATCCCTGGAGGATTTGTAGCCATTTCCACTCCACCAAAGGATCCCCAAGCCCACCGTGATTCCTACATGTACTGGCAGGCACAGGGTACCAGGCACTGGGATTGCCCCTCTCAGCATCCAAATCTGATTCATTGTGGCATCAGATCTGAGTAAAATCCCTGGGAAATCAAACTTGGACATCTCAGCCTGAACCTTGGCACCCTCAAACCACCTGAACATCAACACAAACCCCACCAAAGAGACAATTTTGCATCCAGGGTTTCCCACATCCAGCCGTGTGTGTCCCAGCAGAGCCTTGACTCTGCCTTTCTGTCTTTTCAAACAGCAGGATATGAATGAAAATTCAAAAAAATTATCCCTTTTTGAAGGTTTTTTCTTTCCTGGGAATGCAGGAGAGCGAAGCTGTGCTGGTCCTTTCAGCTCTCCCCTGCAGAGGCGGAGGTAACTGAGCTGGGGGTGCCTCTGGGGAAATCCGTGCACTACCCAGCTGTAAAATAGGGATATCACATTGCAAATAAGGAGAAAAAAAAAAAAAAAAAAAAGGTTTTTTAAGGCAAACAGGGCCTCGTTAAGGTTTGTGGAGAGGTCTGAGTTCAACCCCCCCGACTCAGCCCAAGGGGGCGGTGGGAGGGCAGAGCAGAGCCCTGAAATAAAGCAGGAGTGCTGGCTGAGGGGGCTCGGATTTCCAGCCGGGGCTTTTTACAGCCAGGGCTCAGGGTTTCCCAGCAGAGCCCCAAAGCAGCCAAATTAATCAGGCTAATGAAGAACTCGGGCTGCTGCAGGCTTTGGCTGTGCATCACCCCTTAATTAGGACTAAATCCCTGATTCTGGACATGCAGAGGTGCGGCTCCTCCGTCTGGAACATGATTAACCTCAGAGCCGGTGTGGGGGAGAACAAAACACAGCCCGGAGGATGGGACGGGGGGAGTCTGGCTCTGGCTGGAGTTCAGCTCAGGTCAGGCTGCACGGACCGGGCTGGGTCTGAAATTCACCCCTCCACGCAGAGCCAGGACAGGTAAAAGTGTTTGGCTGCTGGGAGATGCCCAGGGATGCTGGAATCACCAACATCTGCATTTGATAAACTGGCTGGTAACAGCAAAATGGGATTGAATGATCCTAAACCACACAAAATCTGGATGAATTAATTAATTAATTAATTTGCTGTGTCAAAGTGCTTTCCCCTGGGTGAGAGGGTGCCTGTGTATCCCAGGCAAAGGCTGATCTTTGGAGGGGAAAATTGGGGTGGGAAGTACAAAAGGCATTTGGGAATCGAGGCAGGGAATTTATCATGGTTCAGTATAAACCAAAGCCATTCCATCATGAAATGTATTTGGTCACCAGGGCTGGTTTCTCTTCCACCTGTGCCTGTGTCACTTTGAGCTGCGGTTCTGTCCCCAAGGGTGGCTCAGTGGGGATGTCTCTATAGGTAATTCTTTTTTATATATAGATTATA
>VWYN01023497.1:0-17635 GCA_013400075.1 Hippolais icterina
ATTACCATCTGTTAAAACCAGTTAAGAAAGTGCTTCTTGATCTCTTCCATGACCCATCCTTCATAACTATGGGGGATGTCTTCTGTTAATGGGCCATTGAGTCTCACTGCATGACTGATAAAATTACATCATCCCACTGTGAGATGCTCCATGCAAGAGGAGGAGCCGAGCATTCCTACCTGGATAAAACCTGAGATTCAGAACACCAAGACAGCCTGTTTGCACTGCATTCCCAGAGGAAGACTGNTGTTAATGGGCCATTGAGTCTCACTGCATGACTGATAAAATTACATCATCCCATTGTGAGATGCTCCATGCAAGGGGAGGAGCCAAGCATTCCTACCTGGATAAAACCTGAGATTCAGAACATCAAAACAACTGATTTTCCGCTGGATTCCCAGAGGAGGACCAGACCAATCTATGCCACCACTGGACCTTCAGAGGAAACCCCTCTACAAGATAGTTGCTTCAACAGAACAACATGTCACTCCAAGAGGACTGCAGCCACGATTCTAATTGGACTACTACCAAACACCTTGATCAACAGGGTGTCAGGTTGTATTCAGACTCTGTCAGTGGTTTGGGGGGTTTTTTGTACTAATGCATTTTTATTTTAATTTTCCTGGTAAAGAACTGTTCTTCCTATTTCCATATATGTGCCTGAGAGACCCTTAATTTCAAAATTATAATAATTCAGAGGGAGGGGGTTTACATCTTCAAGGGAGGCTCCTGCCTTCCTTAGCAAACACCTGTTTTACAAAGCCAAGAAAATGATTTATTTTTTTAAGGTTTTTTTTAAAGCATGTATGGTGTTATGTTGTGGTTTTGTGATCAAAACAGTGTTGATAACACATTAATTTTTTAGCTACTGCTGAGCGCTGCTAGCACAGCATCAAAGTGTTTTTTGCTTCTCACTCTGCGCTGACAGGGAGTTGGCTGAAGGTGCACAAGAATTTGAGGAGTACACAACTGGGACAGCTGACCTAAACTGACCAAAGGGATTCTCCACAACATACACCCAGCAATAAAACTTCAGGGAAAAATGGAAGAAGAGGGAGTGTTCAGAATTACTGTGGGATCATGCTGAGAAGTCCCTTTAAATTTTGGTGTCAAAAGCTCATGACCAATCTGTGTTTACACTGCTGTACTCTTACAAAAATAACTTGCATTCCGTGAGCATGAGCATTACAATATACATCAAACTGTATTGCTAAAGTTACTGGAATGGCAACAATTTCAGTTTTAAAAACACTGCAAGTAATATTAAAAAAAAAAGTGGCAAGTAATACCCAGAGATTATTTCACCAGTGCCAGAGATTACTATCAAATCATATTATAATGGACTTCAAATGCAAAAGAACTTAGTACTTTATGCAAGTAGTGTATCTAATAATTATTTTCCCTACTGAAATTTTGTACAGGAGGATAATATGCGGGTCATTTGATTTTTTTTATTACAGGAAATAATAATGAGGAACACAAACCATTACTTATCAATAACTAGTAGCTCAAGTGTTCAAAATTGTTGTCCCAATATTTTTATGAGAATACTCTTACTTGAGAAGATAGGTGAGCCACATTTTCACTAATAAGTTCAAATGTGAATTATCTAGTCTTTCTATCAGCATTTTCACAAACTGAACTAGGCACCTTGAGTGATTTGGCTCCTAATGGACTGCAGTATCAGCACAAGCGAAGGAATAGCATAGGATTCATAGTCATATTTTTCTTGCAATTTGCATCACTCCCTTGGCCAAAGTTTTAACAAGCTTAACCTCTAGATATGCACAACTCCTTGGTTAAATTTAGTCATCAAGGATATCCTGTACAATTGGGAACTGTTTCAAAGATTATTTATCACCCCTGCTAGCACATATTATCAGTAGCCCTGTATGGTTAAGTTTAATTTCCAGCCTTTGAAATGGTTATATTTCTTTATTTTATGCACAAGGAAGACTTCTTTTTCATCACAGACAGGAACAAAATCATACCCTAATCTTTGTACTACCTGCCTGCTTGAGAATTAGTTTTCAAACACAAGGTGTTGTGATTGAATTTTCACACTTGCTACTAAGCTATTGTGGTGACAGATTTGTGTCCAACAGCCCTCTCTATCTCCACTTGCACAGCATCTCACCTGGAGCATTCCCTGAGAATTATCTCTGTGACCAGAGAGTCATTCCTGAACTCTCTAGTTGCATCAGGGCCACTTCTTTCAGACTTTCTGTTCAAAATTACAATTCATCAGGCTAGAAAAGATGTGTTGCAAAAGCAAAGCTAAGCATCATCTTGGATGAATTTCTAGATATTAAATGATTTGTCCATAACTCAACAACATAAATAACACTTTGAGATAATTTTCTTTTGAGATAATTCTCTTCCTTATTTTTCTTATTACATTGGACTCAATTTTTATTAAGTCATGCCAAATCTTTTCAGGATCTTTCCTGTGTTCTCCATTTTCTTAATTTTTTTATATTGTTCTGGTATGGGTTTTAGTTGAGGTTTTTTGTTTAGTTTGTTTTTCTCAGAGGAAAAATTCTGAACTCTAGTTTTGGATTTCAACTTGTTAAGTAATAACTTAAGTTTTTAAATGGCTGAATAGACATTAGAGCTGCAAATCCAACTCTCAGGAAAATTTCTGAGAAAATTCTTCACCACTGGCAAAATCATACACTTCTTCACTTTCAAAATAGCTATTCAAAAATCAGTTTATGATTTTTTTTTTTAATTACTACTTCATGCAGGGAAAGACAAGATATTATTCTTCTTTTGTTAAATAAATGACATTTAAAACAAGGATACACTAGAAACAGTACTGTTTAAAGTTATGATCAACTTCAGTTTACTCAGATTCCTATATCCACACAGTTACTTAATAAATATCATCATATCCTTCTGGTTATGATCTATTCATTAGTCAAACTGGGTTTTGACACTGTATCTCTTAAGGCATATTTTCATATACTTAATCATTTTCACTGCTCTTCTCTGAAACCTTATTAACTGTTTCAATATCCTTCCTTCATGTCATCATCTGAATTATAGGATTCAAATAAATTAGATAATATACCAACATTATAACTTTTCTTTCTCCTATTAAATTTTCCCACTTATTTGTAAAATGAAAAAAAATAAAACTAATAAATTATCTTTGCCTGCCATAACACTGCACTAGGTATTCATGTTAAACGCATTATCTGTCAACATTTTTTCAAAATTTGCTTCTGAAGATAGACTGCCTTTTTACGCCCGTACAGATCCTCTATTCGTAATTGTTACATTACTGCCTGTTTTATAATGGAAAACATACTATTAGCTCACACATTGCCAGATCACAGCTAGTAGTTTTTGAGGTGATATAATCAATAAAATGTGTTTGGAAGGATGGGGAGCAGTAGCATATATGGTGATTGTAATTTGAACTCTTCCAATTTCTTAGCAAAATTTCTAGAACAGAGACATCAGAAATATACAACACAAACTGCAAAAAAGCTTCTATTTTACACATCTCATGGCTCTTTGATTAACTCAGTCCTTGGAAATTTTATGTTAAATGAATATTTACTTTTTCTGTCTTTTCTTCCACTCTTGATTGGTTTACTAGTCCAGCACCTAGAATATGAATTTTTATTTCTACAGAAATTGAAGATATCTAAACTGATAATTTGTTTTTCCCTTGGGATGAAAAAAAAAAAAGTGTAATGGGTAATGATCCATAAAATAATGATAATAAAAAATAAAATAAAAAATAAAAAAGCCAAGTTCCTCCTCCTCAGTCTAAAATTTTTCTGATTCTTGGCAGCCAGATTCACACTTTCTTGATTTTGGGATTATGTTGCTTTCTGGATCTACTTGAGTTTTCCTCTGCAGAGCTAGCCTCCCTTTCAAGATTTTATTTAAATAGAACTGACATAAAGCTGTAAAATTCCTCTGTCCTTACTATAGCAGAAGATGTCAAAGACTCCCTTTTTCACCAGTGATTTTCAGTATTTGTTGCATATACCAAATCAGTATCCATTCCTATCAAAAGAACATCTCTCATAACCAATTTCACATTGAAATAAACTCAAAATTAGACCTCATTGTTGGAACATTGGTGCAGTGACAGATTTGTTTAGGATAATTTCACAGCCATAAAATGTTTTTAATTTTTTGTGTACAATTATGTAATAATGGTATTTGTCTGTATATTTATCATATATTTAAAATAAGCCTTCCTTCAGTCCCTAAGGATCACTACTGAAACTCAACCTCTAAGGAACATATTCAGCGGTCATATAGTGAACTAAGGATTTATCCAGAGATTCCTAAGACAGAAAATAATGATGTTATGGTGTGTTGGTTTCAAACAGATTTGGGAGAAAACCCTCCCACGGGGTCCCCCTTCCCCCTCCCCCACCCGGTTCGGGAAGAAAGACTTCTGGAGAGAGAGAGAGAGAGAGAGAGAGAGAGAAGTGGAAAAGACCTGCTTATTACACAGGCAAAACACAAAATCCCCAGCACAATACCCGATGACAAGAGCCTTGTGCCGCTTATGGAGGGGGAACAAACTTGGTTAAGAGCGAGTGTCCTCCTGCAGATGTTCACTGTCGTCCGTCTCCGCTGGTGCTGGGAGGGAAGGGAGTTGTTATGCAGCGCTGGTCTTGATGGGGGTGGGTCCCCTGTGGAGGCCCCCCGGGGCTTTCCCAGGTCCCCAGTCCGGAGAGATCGGTACAGTTCCGAGGAGGGGGAGAAAAAAGGAAAAAAACCGAAAAAAAACAAGGAAAAAAAACCAACTATAATATACAGCTAACTATGCTAGCCCTAAGCTACTCCAAAAACCCCAAAACTCTCCCCGAAGGGAAAAAAAAAAAAAAAAGAAAAAGAAAAACAACTTCTCTTGTCTTGCAGATTCCTCCCCCACCTCTCTCTCAAGGTCCATCCAAGGAGCAGAGTTTTCCTGGGGAAAAACAAACTGTGCCTTCCCCCTCCCCCCGCTTTTTACACCCAACAGACGATTGAGGGATAAACACATCACCCTAGGACATATGGTTTATAGACTCTTTCTGTACATCTGCATACTGAAATACGACATTGTAGACTAAACAAGTGAGTTGGAAAAAAAAAATAGAATGAGAAGGCTCTATGCCATTCCATAAAATGAGCAAGCTCTTTTCAGTATATTAGGTGTTGAAAACTGTTCTCAATTTGAAAATTCTAAGTCAAATTTGCCTGCCCAAATGTGAATTTCTACATGTCTACCACAAAGCAAGAAAACCTATGTTTTTATCACCACAGGAGAGAACTTCCTAGCTTCAGGTTGTGATTAATGCTATCCTAGAGTAAATGTCTAAAACCTACAGATAATTACCTTACAAATGGAAGACAAATAGTTTTAAACTAATATGAAGCAAATTCCCCAACACTCTATTAGAATATTTTTTATTATTATTTAATAATTTTTAAAACAATTTCAAAGTAGGACATCCTATATAGGATGTTGTTTTGCATATTCACCTTATACAATGAGTTCAGAAAAATTGGAGCTGCATCTTTTGACTAAGTCAAATATTAATTTCTGGAAGATGATACCATTTAGCAAAGGGACATGCCTTTAAAAATTTGTTTTACACTTAAGTGTTCTGATCATCACATAACTAAATTATCAAAGTACCACATGAAGCTGAGCAATTAGAGGAAATCAGTTAGACCTTTCTTTTTTTTTCCTGGATAAGGAATGGAATCCAGTTTCTTCTGCTCCTGGGACTCTAAATCAAAGATAATCTGTAGATGGTTTATTGTTGATGTTTTTATTACAATCATTCTTAGTTTGTCTTAAGGCAAACAATTGTGAAGCTATTTTACAAAAAGAAAAAACTTCAGCAGGAAGGGCTTAGAAAAACTTGCTAAAAAATATTTGCTTGCTCCTGCAAAAGTTTTAGAAGTACCACATGAAATCTTAGGAAGACAAATGTAGAAGCCTTTATTCCATGCCAGCCTTCTGATTTTGGCTATACTCGTATTTTAGATGACCATGTACATCTGGAAGTAAGATATGGAAATCAGGACATGAGCATCAATAATGTATCCTTTGCTTTTCACAATGGCCACCAAAGTCTACAGAAAACTACTGCTTAGTTTGATGCTTCTTATTCCATTTTACAGAAGAAAAAACTCATAAAATGCTCCACACATTTGCAGAATCATACTATCACTGAGATTGCATAGGAGTGCTGGAAACCACCTAAATCCAATGGCCTGCTCAAAAAAAGCCAAGAACAAAGTTTACTTGGGACATTGTCCAGTCTTGAATGTGTCCAAGAATGGAGACTTCACAATCTCTTTGGATGAACAATTTCAGGATTTGGCCATACTAACAGTGGAAAAGAATTCTCCTACATTTAAGCAGAATTTCTTGTATTTCAGCTTGAGGCATATGACTCTTGTTCATGTGCTGAACATCCTAGCTCCATCTTCTTTACTTCCATGATGAGGTACTTATAGAAATTACTCATTTGTGCCTTAGCCTGCTCTTCTTCAGGCTGAGCAACACCAGCTCGCTCAACCTTTCATTGTGTGACAAATACTGAAAGCCTTTTTCTGGCCTTTTGGTGGGCTTTCTGCAGTAAGTCCTTGTCTCATACTCAGGAGCCCAGAACCACCACAGTGATCTAGATGTGCTCTTGGATAAAACATTTCAGACTAAATGAAATACTTAGTTAAATTTATATATCAGTTCTCAATATTGTCACCAAGCCAAGAAGCAATAACTTACATCATACCTTAAAGGAAACACAGTAACCACTAAATAATTAGAAGTTAACATCCTATGATGAATAACTGAGACTCAAAAGCAGTGATCAGTCATACCCCAGCAGTCCTGCCTTGTAAAGTCTTATAAAAGCCAATAAAACCAACCAATAGATTCACCTTTGGCCTTTTTATATCAATATGCAAGCAATCCTATGATTTTGTGCTTGACAGGTGACAAAATGTATTACATCTTAAGGACTCTCTTCACCATCCCGCATAAATGGTTCTGCCTTCAAGAACAGCCATTAGCACATCACGTGGCAGAGTTTCATGGTCTTGGGTAACACAAACCTATAGGCTGTAAAGAAGCCCTTTATTTCAAGAAGGCCAGTGATAACCTTTAGATGTCTGAAAAACTGCTAAATTTGAAGATGTATCAGGGAGTTAGCATTAGATGCAAGTTAAGGGAAGGAAAAGAGATCATTTACAAAAAATAACAGTGCTAATGTTTCATTGATAAGCTTTCAATCTACAACTATTTCAAAGAAAGGAGGCTTATCATTGCAACTCTAAGCTCCAGATTTTATACAAAGGACAATTTCTAAGGCTATCATTATTTATTAATTTTGTCTTAAACGTTGCAGTTTTCTGCACTTCCAATTTAACACATCAGTATTCATCTACCACTGTAGGGCATTACTGACAGCTGCAAAGTGAAGATCCAATAGATGTTGGCAGACATGCACAGAAATGTAATGTTGCCCTGGGTTACAGCTACAGTCTAATTGTGAATGATGAGTAAGCACATGTGTGTTTGATTGTTTGTTCTTTGATCATTATTGGTTGATCTTATTTAAAATAATGTTGATATGAATCCTTTCACTATCATTTACCTTTTGCATTTGTGTTTTACTTTTCATCGTACAGTAATTGTTTTTTCCTTGCTATGAAACCATCATGTATACCTTGCCTTTTGATTTATCGAGGGCCACTTCCAATTTTTTTTTTTCCCAGAAAGACAGTTGCTAGATCTCACAGTGTCTATCACATTGCCCTAATCTTTTCTGCAAGCACAAGCCAGAGACTTTCAAAAGTCCTCCTTTTCTGCTTTGTTACACTAGTAGTTTATCATGAGCAGCAGCAGGACTAGAAAAAGATTCAGTGGAGGATCTCTTTGCACAGCAACAAAAATCCTAAAAATATTAATGATTTTGCAGCTTCAAGTTTTATATCTTATTGACCTAAAAGAAAAATTATTTTTATTACATAAATGATACTCAGTGACTGTATGTGTCTACAAATGATAAATAATATGCTGATTCTGTTTAATACAGATGAATTTTGTCATCTTGCCCATAAGAGCTTCATTGCATGAGGAGACATTATGATACACATCATGTGCTGCACAATTTGCACAAATTATTCAAAACTTCCTCTAAAGCCTGAGTTCAACACATAAGACACTAATTCTATAGCTGTTAAAGGACCAAATTTCTAATTTAAACTACTACCTTATTTAAGGAAATCAAAATAGTTCTACTTAGTTTTGGGGGAAAAAACTTATGAAAAAGATACTTACAATCATAATAGATTAAAAAAAAACATAGCAAAACCACCAGTTTGTTTAGGTAAACAAAAATATTCCAGTTTCCCTATGCATCTTCACACACTTTTTCATCAGAGATCATCTGATGAATTTTAAAGTTATTTCATTGGCAGTTATGCTTTTCCTCACTATTGTTCAAAACTTAGTTGAAACACATAATCTTATTGCCTGTGTTAAATCAATTTTTTAGTCCTTGAAACAAAAGAATATTTTCTTTCATCTTTTTGCCCATTCCAGATAAAAAGAATGTAGTGAAGAAAGTGGTGTGCCATTTTCTAAAAGACAGAAAGTATATACCTACTTTCCTGATTACTAGAGAGTTTGAAGAACACCTAGAATGTATATATATTCACATACATTTTTCTCTAAGTTTTTGAAGCAATGTTCTGTTCAGCAATAAAATAGATGGCAGTCTCTGTTGTAAGCTGCAGCATAAATGCTTTCCTGGGAAATTTCAATTTATTCATGAAAGCATATGACATTTGTTTGATGTCTTAGAGCAAATTATAGCCTAAGAGACACCAGAACAGTGACAAACATATGGTCCATCCTACCTAATATAATATTTTAGGCAAACGCCTGTCCTAGACATCTCTGATTTTCATAAGCATTAGCAGAGAAGTGTCTGGACTTTTATGTTTCTAATCTAAATTAAATTTCTGCTTCCCTTCCCTTCCCTTCCCTTCCCTTCCCTTCCCTTCCCTTCCCTTCCCTTCCCTTCCCTTCCCTTCCCTTCCCTTCCCTTCCCTTCCCTTCCCGTCTCTTCCCTCACAAAGAACAGAAACTACTCAGATACAATGGTTTGTCAAGAATTTATCTTCAAAAATATTAAATCTTACCCTCTTCAAATGTTATCTGCCAGACTGAAGAACAAGTGAAAAAAGTTACAGGAAAGGACAAAGAACAGTTTTGGGGAAATTACAGAAAAAATTAAAAGAAATTTAAAAGTATTCAAAATTGTTTAAGCCAATAAGTTTAAATTATTCATAAAAATATTTTGGAAATTTTTGTAGAGCAACTGTTCGAAAGTATAAATTACTTTCTAATTTATCCATCTGCATGTCAGGCTGCACTGATTTTCAGCTGATTTATCGGTGCAGTTTAATTTTGAATCATCTGAGGTATAGATTAAGGCTATAATCCATTGAATGACTTATGCCTTGACAGTAGATGAGATTAAAAGGTCAAGGCAAACCTGCAGTACATAGGACTGATCCACGTTTCTGACCCTTTGTCCTTAGATTTATACTAACAAATTTGATATAACGAGGTCTGCTTTTTAATGTTAAGGGCAAATGAAACGGAATGCCATGGACTTACCGATATATTAAGAGCTCTAACCTCTTAGACAGGATGTCTGCATTGTTATGGGACAATAAACAGTTTCAATCAAAAAAAGGCAATCTGACAATATAGAAAACTAGAGTCTGATGCTTGAAAAATAGGTGAGGAAAGATTTGTTGTTATTTTCAATTAATCTCACTTGGTACATATCTGATATGTACTTCTAATTCAACGCCTTGAAACACAGACTTTTTCTCTGCTATGTGTTCCAATCACCTCCACAGGAGCCCACTGTCTAATTACATGCATCCTCTCTGAAGAAGTCTTATAAGCAAAATTTAAACAAACAAAAGAAATTTGTACTCCATTGAGTAGTGCCTATGTACTTAACCCTAATGGGAGTGGAAACATTATTTTGAAATTTGTCCTTTGAACCATCCTCTGTAAAATCCAAATTATGAAGTTGCTCATCCCCATGGACATCATATGAGCAAATTCCCTACATGGCATTTTACAACTAATATTCTTTTCCTTGAACTAAACATAAACAATCTGACAACTGGCTTATGCAAATTTGTTCTGAACTTCTTTGAAGTAGCTATTTTTAAAGGCAGATATCATCTCTGCTTGGGGCTGAGCACTGGAATGATTTATATTTGTTTCAATAATGAAAAAATGCTAGAAGTTATTTTCTACATGGTTTGCTCCATTAGATACATTTATTGTGACAGGAAGTGCTGGAATGCTAGCAATAAAGTGCTGGAACTACACATTTAAGTTTAGGATCAAAATTCAGCAGAAAATTCCAAGTGAGATAAGGCTTGTACCTTTGAACCAAACTAGGAGACATGTATTATTTAAACAGCCATACATTCAAACACAGCTTGTCCGAGTCAAAACTGTTCTTTAAAGGGTCACATGGAGAAGAAGATTGCAGGGAAAAAGTAGCTGAGACAACATGAACAAGAGCTGTAACCTTGGTTTAGGGGAAAAAAAATAAATTAAATTTGAAAAGGTCATCAAAAAGTTTTAACAGGGGAGACCTCAGAGTTGATTTAGCATGGAACTAATTTCCAAGGCATCTGTAAAAATACATGGGTTTAGCTATTATTACTATATTTGTAGAATAGGTGGAAACAAATAACAAGCTTCGGAACATGCAAGTCCCTCCTCAGATTTCATTTGTCTTGATGTTTGTACTTGATTTGATACTTTCTGCCATTTGGATGGCAGAAAAGTCAGGTAATTGAGCAAAGTGAAGTGCAAACTCCTACATCTGGGGAGGAGCCACCCAATGAACCAGTATATCATGAGGTCTGGTATTCTGGGAAGCAGATTTGCAGAAAAGGATCTGGGGCCCCTGGTGGGCACCCAATCAATCAGCAACTTACCTTCATGGAAAAGAGGGATGGTGTCCTAGGCTGCATAGTTTGGGAGTGTTGACAGCAGGTTGAAGGAGATGAACTTTTCCTTCTGCTCAGCACTGGTGAGGTCACATCTGGACCTCTGGGTCAGCCCTTGGTTCTCAAGAGCAAGACAGATATGGGCATAGTACAGAGACTCCAGCAAACAGTCATGAAGATGATTAAGGGACTGGAAATTCTCTTCTATCAGGAAAGACTGAGGGAGTTGGGACTGTTCAGCCTGGAGAAAGGAAGACTCAAGGGGATCTTATCAATATATATAAATACCTGAAGGAATGATGTGAAAAAGATGAGATCAGGTTCATTCCAGTAGAAAATAAGCTTAAATGGCATTATTACATATTTTCTAAGATCAAATTATTATTTGCTAGGATGTGATTTTGATTGCAGAATTATCACTGCGGGGTTTGTTTGTTTATTTTGGTTTCTTTGGGTTTGGTTTTTGTTTTTGTTTGTTTTTTGGGATGATTATTTTTTGTGTATTGTGACTCGCTTTTTACCATTTAACTCTCATTTTTTAGCATTTGGTGATAACTGCAGTAGTATTTGAACAATAGAGGCACTCAAAAGCTGAGACAAGTGAAAAAGAAAGTACTTTTTTCCTTTCTTGTTTTAAAGTGGAACAGCTATATAACATTTCAGCTTCTTCATTGACTTCACAGATGAAGGGTCTCTGCTTTTTTGGGATTTTTTTTGGATCTGAAGAAACAAAGTTTTAAAAAATCTAAATAATTAAGATGGAGAGGAAAAGCAATCTTCTTTCCAGGTGAACTGGGCCACACAAAATTAAGCATCAGTCAGTACTTTCTTAAAATAAAGGCTGAGAAAATACCTATGAGTAGACTTAGAGTACATTCCACTGTGTAGCTCTCACAATTTGCTTACTCTCCAAAATTTAAATAGCTTTCAAAATACAAATAAACTTGATTAGTTTTCTGACACACTATCAACACAGTTCTTCAGAAAACAGACTGATCAGACCACTAAGAATATTTGAAATCCGTATTTACTTTGAAAAAATCTTTCTTTACAGAATTTTGACAATCTATCACAGTAAAGCCATTTCTTGCTTTCTGGATTATAATCTCTCTGAAATATTCCGCCTGCCTACCACCTCCTTCTTCAGTCTGCTCAGGGATGTATATCTGTTTTGTATCATTTTTACCTTGTATGTTTTGTTTTTACTGCCAGCTATTTTTGCATGCCATGGTGCTGCTGAGCAAAGCAACACATTGTCCTTAAAATGACAAGAGGTAAAGAATGCAGGAAATTTTACTTGAAAGAAATTTTTTATCTCATGCTAGTTTAAAACACACATCTATATACTTTAAACTAAAACAACTAAGTTTTCTCAGGCTTTATGTGAACAAACAAAACAAAATGTTATGTTTTCCAAACAGAAATGGCATGTATATTTATGTAAATTTACTTGTTTTAGATCAGACAACAAAGAACTTGCAGATTGTAGTTGTCCATGAGAAAGACATAGCAAATATCAGAGTTAATTTTAGCACTGGGGAACACCTACAGTACTGAATTACTATTTTCAGTGCTAAAGAAGCAAACAAACAAACAAAAAACAGAGAGCATACCTTAAAAACACAGGACTAAAGAGTCACAGAAGTTTAATAGTCAGGGTCTAAAATTCAAAAGTTTCAAATAAAACTTTGATATTCTCTTGTATCTTCTGATGTCCTGTAATTATTCTTATTTCTGTGGATTGTTCTTTGTCCTGAACTGTTATACCATAACATAATTGGTCCTTGAAGGAATAGCCAAACTCATATGCAACTAATTTATCATGATTATCACTCTGGCTGTACCTGCTCTGAAACTTGCTCCTTTGGAGTGATCTCAGCATGTCTGCGTGGTTCTCCCATTCAGCTATTCAGCTGTACTGTAAGAATTTTTGTTCAGCTTACTGTGCACCATCTGGAAAAATTATCTAAAATCATAAATCTAATGACAGCAGCCATCCTTCCCTCTTGCTGAGAGGTGGTGGAGTCAGTTGCAGGGCTGGATTGAAGATGAACCAAGAATAACAGATTGAAGAATATAGAGAGTTACACTATACATGATGTCTTCTTGCTTGTATTTGACATACATCTTGTCTATCTCTGTGCATTCACAACATATGTTTGAGCTAGCTGTAGTCACGATGGTACCATTTTCCCTGATTCTCAAAGTAGTCTCCACAAAGGATGGAAGCAGCAAGCTTGAATGAAGACAAATGTCTTTTTTTTTCACAGTTATACTTTTATTTATGAACTAGTTATGAGGCAAGAATTGATGGTTACATTACACAGATCAGAAAAGTAATCACAATGATCCTTTTACTTACAGGAAAATAATGTGTGGTGTATGTTCAAGTTCACATTTTGGATTATTTAAAGTAAATACAATTATTAATGTTTCATATTATATATATAGCAAATTCCAAGAAGCTGTTAAAACTATAGGATACTCACATTAGCAAATTCATAACCTCCTTATATATGCCACAGGTCTGAAATTACTGGGGTTTTAATGCTAGTGGGAGTCAGTTAAACATATTTTACATTGAAAACCAAAACCAAGTCCCTATAATGATACACAGAAACTATTACATTCAAATCTATTTTATCCAGACCCACATGCACAGGAACAGAGGTCCAGTAAGGAGTGACAAGATGAATATTCATTTCCTTTCCTAATCCTACAAACCCTGTGCTTTTATTAGATATTAGAGATGACAGAGTTCAATATCACAATTGAGTTCTTTCTTTTTCTTAGTCTGTTTTTCAAATCATAGCCAATCTTAAAAAGATTTGTCCAAAATCTTCTGTGTCTGTAGCAGAATAAGAAATAGACCTAAAAGCCTTTTTATTTTTTTTAATCTAATTATTTATACATCATTTGTACTCATTCTAAAAGTCTTAAGAGTATACTTCAGAACCATCTAGTATAATTAATGATGATGATATTGGTCACAATACCATGGTTTGGTCAGTTCTTGTTTTCTTTTCTTTTTGTGTAGGCAATCATGATTTGTAACAGCCAAGGCTATATCCTCCACTATAAAGAGAGCTGAGAACAAATCGCATGAGGTGGAAATGTCACAGGGCAGACAAAAACTTCACTCTATGTTGCACAATGTCTGTTATATGGCATAATAATATGTTATGTAATGATATGAGAAAATTATGCAGCATGTTGGAACTGTGACTAGGTCTCGTGTCTTCACTGTGAAAGTTTTCTGTGACGGGTTTATCTTTCACAGTTATGGAAAAGCATTCAAAGAAACAAGTAAAAAATACAACAGAAGTTTTTCACAAGTCTTTTTTACTTAAATAAACAAGCCAGTAATAAAGCAGACAGAGCTATTGTTCTACACATTCCCTTGCAGACTTCTGAACTCTCTCACACACTTCTGGTGATGCAGAGAGGTGTATGAATATCACTTAGGTTCACATGGTGAATGCCATACGTCATCTTGTCACTTGAGGAGGCAAAGCTGAGACGCCTCCAACCTCTTTCTTTGCCAACTAATTGCATGTTAGTGCTACTAATCCTCTTTGGCATGTGCTGTCATGAGGCAGAATATATACCAAAGTATATACATTGAAGAAACATGAGATAATGAGCAAGCTTGGGAGCAGAATAGGGCTTAACTTCTCCAACTAACAGATGATGAAGTTAGTTAGAAACCAGAGACATCAAATAACATGCCATGTTTTACAGCCCATTCTTAGTGCAGGTACATAAAAAAATGTAATATCTTACACAGAGAAATTCTTAACCAAAACAAACAATTTTAAAATGCCTGGTTAGGCTTAAAATGATAGCCTTTCAGCAAGCATTCTATTTTGATGCGTGCTTCTTAATTTTCTTTTTTTTTTTTTTTTTTACAGAGGACAGTTACAATAAACCTTGTTAATCATATATGGCCTCCTCACATTTCTTTGAGTAATACCTTGAACGATCTCTTTAAGCACTGTTTTCCACAAAAGGTCCCAAGCATCTAAGCTCTAGGGGAAAAAAAAATAAAATTATATCAAATGGAAATTCTGGCATGAACTTGACTGCATCCCAAGAAGTTTAATCCAGGAGCTAGAGTTGATGATTTTTGAAAGCAAAAAATTTAATTTTCTTTGCATTTATAGAAATAATAGCTTCATCATACTGAAATGTTTTTGTTGTTTTTCCATTAATGAGTCTCCAAACCATGTGTCAGTCATGTATTGATGGACAATTTATTCCACTCCTATATATCAGGCAAACAAACAGAAAAGAGTCCTACGCAATTACAGAAGCAGTTTTAGACCTAAATACTTTTAAGTGTACAGTACATTTACTCATCATACATCATATACTGTCTTGGTAATTTAATATATACTAAACCTTCTAAAAAGGTCTTTCCTGATGGAATATTGACAGTTTTCTCAGAAACCACTCAGAGCTTCATGCCTTGAAAATGCAGTAATAGAATGAGCATACTCTTCAGAATGGATACTGTCAGCTTTTGATAATTTTCATGGAAAAAAGAGTGAATAAAGTTGTTCTCAAAAAACTTACAGCTGCTTGAAAAATGCTCCCCTCCCCCTTATCCTCAAAAAATAACATGGATTTTTTTTTAGATATGGAATGTATTTTCTTTTCTACCTGTGTTATTCATGAGTAGCAGTAAATAAAGCAAATACTTGCCAAATACTATAGGCAATGATAGCCTATAAAACTATTATATCTCCTCTGTGATTTATACTGTCTATTATTACATTTTGATTGGATGACACTTAAAAAAATCTCTTTATCTAAAAATATAAAGAGGAAATGAGACTTCACAGCAGTGAGGTAAAACAAAAAATATATTAGCAAGTGTGTTATGAAAGACTGTTCACAGAAATAAATCACCCCACAAGGCCTCTTTGTGTCAGTTGTTATTTGTCCGCAACACGGGAAACATTTATTCCTTCAAAGTTCTCTTTTAAGATATTATTAATGATCTTCTAATAGTTTTGTTATTTTCACAAGGGCACCAAGAAACACAAAGTACTGTATAGCAATGACATTAGGCTTTGAAGAAGTATAAAACTGTAATCCTTAGGAAAAATATTTTCCTTTTCCACATTTTTCATTAAATCATTTGTCTTCACCATCAACAACAGTAGAAGAAAGCAAAATTTCAAATTGAATATTCAGGAGTGAAAATGCTAAAAACAGGCAGAAAAAAGAGCCCTTGGTAAATTTTAATTAGGAAGATTGGAACACTATGCCTTCAAAATTTAAGCTGTTTGAACTGTCCAAAGATTGAAATATTAATGTCTAGTTTTCTTTACAAATTTGGTAAGACTCTAAAGTCATTCTCTGTTCAAAACTGAATCTGAAAAATAGTTATTGCTCTGGGTTTTCACTCAGAAGTGCTCAGTATTTTAGATCATATATGCTACTTAGTTACTTAGTCATATATGTAGTTAGTTACTACTTCTATGAACAGATGGGGGGAAAATTATGAATAAGTTTATTCTCTAGAAAGTAGACAAAGTCTATTAGTGTATTGTACTGAAAAGCAAGGTTCACAAGTATTTGTCCTCTAGATGTTTTACAAAATGGCCATGGAACAAGACAATAGAAAATGAGAAGCAAAATGTAGTAGAATTATCATTGTTGCAAATTTTAGAAGTCTGTTTAATAGGAAATAAATACAATGTTTTATCATTTTCCTATTATAAATTTCATGACTTCTCAGAGAACTAAGAAAAGATAGTGAGGCAAACAGCTTTTAAAAATATTTGTAAAGAAATTAATTAATAAGCAAAGTAATTCAATGTAAAACTAATTTTTGTTTCTTCTTTTAGTTTAGTTTTTATTCTAAATACTGAGCTTAAAACCCCAAAGCTGAATTGTCCTGAAATATTTAAAAGAATAAATCTCTCAAACAGTTTTCCCTAGAAAGAGAATTTATAAGGGTGAAAATTGCTGTGAATTGCTCAGTGGGACATATTATTGGATGCTAACTTTATGTGAACTAATGAACTGTTTTATCCCAATATTATTATATGAATAACTTCTCAGTACTATAATTACCAATAATGACAAAAGCACATAATTTAACTGCTCATAAAAAAAAAAAGGATCCTATTAATAGGAGAAAATTATTTAATGGATGAAATGGCCTTAATCAACTTTGGCTTTAGAAGTCTATATATCATTTATTAATGTTTCAACTCAGTAAGTTGATAAGGTTGTTCATATCTTATCTATAATAGTTTGCTTGACCAGAATATTTTAAAAGATTTTATTCTTCTTTAAGAAAATTGATTTTCTTTTAATTTTTTACACAGTTCTATTTATCTTTGCTATGCTACTTAGAGTATTAATACCGCTGAAAGGAAGAGGGTTACAGACTTGATAAGTGCTTTTCTTCCAGCTCTCTCTCTGGCTTATAGGGGTTTTTATGCTATTTTTAGCAATGAAATGTATATTGGTCTGTTTACTTTTGTATAGATCAGTTCTCCTGAACAAGAAAAACACCAAAGAGTAAATCCTTTATATATACATGGGGTGGGTGGGTGGGTGGGTGTGTGGGTGTGAGTGTCTGTGTCTGTGG